>ML783701.1:79097-115295 GCA_009831015.1 Picea engelmannii
GTCCGCCTTATTCTATTTTATTGAAAGGCCTTATTAATATTGACCTTTATTACATCTGAATACATTGATCTAACTATGTGCGGGTTAGGACCTTAACATCCTCCCTTCCACCCTCTCTGCACAATTTTTACTCTCATATATTCTAGTGACTCTGCTTCAGGTATACTCAGATATCTCATGAGTCACACTTTCATTCTTCATTCGAATGGGTTTATATATCTTACCAAACGGTGTGCATCATTGAACCAGTGTGTCTTTTCAATGAATCAGTGTGCCTCTTCATGAATAATAGATTTTTATTAACTTGAATTGACTTGAAAATCCCCTTTAATTTAATTAAGTTTAGTTCTTTCTTATGTCAATCTTCCTTATGGAATGGTCGATCTAAGAAACTCTTAGAAATATGACTAAGACTGTCACTTTCATCATTACACAGCGCTCTAGTTTCTTCGAAACTCGATTATCATTGGATCATGATTAGGATTCAATCTTGGTAGTTGATTTCCATGCATGACTATATTGGTCACCCAGCTACTTCCTTCAAACCATTTCTAGGGCATTTGATTGAGGGAAACAATCGTGGCTTAAGTCGTAATGGGGTTGTGTCTTTCGTGTTTCGAAAACTTGTCACAATGGTATTGCATATTTTGTGTCTCAGAACTTGTCGCAATGAGTTGTGCCTCTTGTGTCTCAGAGCTTGTCGTATTGGGATTGCGCCTCTCGTGTCTTGAAAACTTGTCGCAATGGTGTTGTGCCTTTCGTGTCTCAAAAAATTGTCTCAATGGTGTTGCACCTTTCGTGTCTTAGAACTTGTCGCAATGAATTGTGCCTCTTGAATCTCATAACTTTTTGTAATGGGGTTGCACCTTTCGTGTCTCGAAACTTTGTCGCAATGACGATTTAATACTTCTTCGATGTCATGCACGATAGGGGACTCAACAAAGTGGTCTTAATACTAATTTCATGTCATGCGGGGTAGGTTAGATGGATGAAGCATGGTACATATATCATGGTTGAGCAGGAATATTTTTTAATGACGTGATATATGCGCGATACAATGTTATTTCTCTTGATTTTGTGTCCTATACGATTTCTATGTGATGTAGCACTATTTCTCTGAGGTTGTGTCATGCACAATTTATGTGTGATGCAGTGTTATTTATCCTTAGCTTGCATCGTGCATGATCTCTGTGCGATGCAACACTATTTCTCTTGTTCTTGCGTTGTACTAAGCTTGTGTCATGTGTGATCTCTACACGATGCAACGTTATCTCTCATGTTCTTGCATCCTGCGTGATTTCTGTGCGATGCAGCTCTATTTCTCTGAGGTTGCGTCCTACGTGATTTCTACACAATGCATCATTATTTCTCCTAAGATTGCATCCTGCACATTGTTGACATCAATGACAACTATAATTCCAACAATCTCCTCCTTTGACATTGAGTATAACACAGTAAAATTTCCTTTCGTTATATTATCCCTCTTTTTGAGTTTTATAGCTTGAATTTTATTGTGTGTCCTCCCCCTTTGATAGCAATGACAGAAGGGATCTTTCTTTGACCCCTCTAAGATTTTTCTCCCCTTGAGGTGATGCTCCCTCTGTCTTTGTGATTCCTTTTCTGATGAAGATTTTATAGTTCATTTAGGGATGGAGATTACTCATAATTTTTGTATAAGATTTTAAAATGTGATTCTAGGTAAGGGTTTTGTAAAAATGTCTGCAATTTGTTCTTTTGTGTCTACATACTCTACTTTCACCAATTTTTTAGTAACTTGATCTATGAGGAAATGGTATTTGATTGGGATATGTTTGGTTTTAGGGTGCATTATATGATTCTTAGAGATTCTTATAGATCTAGTGTTATCATAGTTGATAGTGATTGGATGATCATATTTCACTTGTAAATCTCCAAGGGTTTGTTTCATCCAGATTACTTGTGTGCAGCAAGATGCAGCAATAATGTATTTTCATTCCACTGTGGATAGTGATATATATGTTTGTTTATTACTTAGCCATACCACCAAACACTTTCCTAGGAAGAATGCTCCTCCACTGGTGATCTTCCTGTCATCTATACTACCACCTCAATCTGCATCAGTATATGCTTTCAAAGTAAACTCTTTTGTTTTTGGATACCATAATCCAAAGTCTAAGGTAGCTTGTAGATATCTGAATATCCTTTTTACTGATTTTAAGTGAGTTTATTTAGGTGTATTGAAACCTTCCCACTAGTCCTACAACCTGCATTATGTCAGGTCTTATTGTTGTTGCATAGAGCATACTTCTAATCATAGATCTATACATAGTCTAGTCTACTTTTGGCGAATCATCATATAAGCTCAGTTTGTATCCTGTGACCATAGGAGTGCTCATTGGTTTGGAGTCTTCCATTTGGAATTTCTTTGACATATTTGCTTTGGCATATGAATATGCCTTCTTCTATTTGAGTAACTTGTAAACCTAAGAATAAAGTTAGTTCACCTAGCATAGACATCTCAAACTCTTTATGAATTTTTGTGGCAAATTGTTTTCTTAGTATAGTAAGATTACTTCTAAAGATTATATCATCCACTTATACTACTACAAAAATCATATTTTGTTCTTTAATTTTGATGTATATATTACTATCAGCAGTTCCTCTCGTATATCCTTGTTGTTGTATATATTGATCAAGTCTTGAGAACCATGCTCTAGGATCTTCTTTAAGACCATCCGTAGCCTTCTTTAATTTGCATACAAAGTCTGGTTTTTTTGTCAACCTAAACCCTTCAGGTTGTTCTATGTAGACTTCTTCTTCTAGGGTTCCATTCAAGAATGTTGACTTGACGTCCATCTGATAGATTTTGAAATTATTGAAACATGCAAATGCTAAAAGCCTTCTAATGGCTTCTAATCTTGCTATTGGGGAAAAGGTTTCTCCAAAGTCAATTCCTTCCACTTGAGCATATCCCTTGCATACTAGTCTGGCTTTATTTTTTATGATCTGTCCATTTTCATTGAGTTTGTTTTTTAATATCCATTTGGTTCCTACCACATTTTTATCTTTAGGTCTTGGAACCAGTTCCCAAGTCAGACTTTTCTCTATTTGATCAAGTTTCTCATTCGTTGCTTTTATCCAATCCTCGATTTTAATGGCTTCTGCAAAAGTTTTAGGCTATATTAGAGAAATCAATGCTTGTTCTTCATATAAGAGTTTCCTCCTTGTTTCTACTCCAGCATTCTTGTCTCCTATAATTTGACTTTCTGGATTATTCTTTTGAACCCTTTTTTATGGAGGTTTTGGCATGGGTGTCTCTTATTGAATGTTTTCTTCATCAGTGAAAGGTTCATTTTCTTGCAACTCTTCATTATTTTCTTCATCTTGTTATTCACCATCTTCTTCTTCATCACTCGTTCTTCTCCATTCATCAATTTTTGTTTCATTTTGAGATTTGATTTTTCTCAATTTCATATCATCTATTTTTACATTTTCACTTTCCACTATTTTTTGAAATCTTAGATTATAGCATTTGTAGGCCTTTTTGTTAGATGAATATCCCAAAAATATACCTTCATTTGATCTAGAGTCAAACTTCCCTAGATTATCTTCATCCCTCTTGATGTAACACTTACTTCCAAAGACTCTGAAATGTTTCATTGATGTTGGTCTTCCAAACCACAATTCATAAGGGGTTTTCTCATGGCTAGCTCTAAGTTGTGTTCGGTTAAGTATGTGAATTGTTTTATATAATGCATCTCTCCTAAATTTGTTTGGAAGCTTGGCTTCATTCAACATAGTTCTTGCAGCCTCTTGAACAGTTATGTTTTCCCTCTCCACAACTCCATTCTGTTGAGGAGTTCTTGGAGATGAGAATTGTCTCTTGATTCCATGATCTTCACAAAATTTATTGAATCCATTAGAGGTAAATTCCCCTCCATTATATGATCTTAAACATTTTATTTTGAGATCTGTTTCATTCTCTACATAAGTCTTGAATGTTTTAAACTTTTAAAATGCCTCAAATTTTTCTTTGAGAAAATATACCCAGGTCATCCTTGTGTAGTCATCAATGATCAACATGAAGTAGTGTTCCCCTTGAATGATTTTGGTCCTAGAGGGTCCACAGAGATCATTGTGAACAATCTCCAAGGGTTTTGATGTAGAATTATCTTTTCTCTTGAATCTGGCTCTTGTCTTCTTTCCTAATTGACAGTGTTTGCAAACAAGATCTAAGGGCTTGATGACTTTTGGCATGTCTTTTACAGTGCCCTTTTTACTAGCTTTGATCAGGTTATCAAAGCTCAAGTGTCCCATCCTTTTGTGCCACAGCCAGCTTTCATCTGCTTGACTCATATGACATTCTTCTTCTTCCTTAATATCTAAGATATACACATTGCTTGAAGTTCTTTGTGCAGTTGCAACTAATTTTCTTGCTCCTGCTTCTCTTATTTCACATTTATGGGAGTCAAATATGAGTATATGCCCTTGATCACAAGTTTGGCTTACACTTAGAAGATTATGCTTCAGATTTTCAACTAGTAACACATTTTTTTCTTTGTTTTTCTTGTTGCCCAAGGTGATTGTGCCTTTTCCAAGTATTTTAGCAGGTACATTATCTCCAAATGTGACACTTCCTTTTTCCCTCTTCGTCAGTTTGAGAAATTTGCTTTTATCTCCTGTCATATGTTTGGAGCATCTATTGTCAATGTACCATTGACACTTTTTGTTCTTGGCATACAAGGCTACTTTGCATTATGTATCTTCTATATGTTTTCTTTTCCATATTTTCTTATCTTGAGTGATAAAAGAAATTATTTTTGTCGTTATCCTGCATTCATTGGTTTGATGACCATAATTGTTACGCTTCTTGCATTCCACATTGAACATTTGTAATGGAGAGAATAAATTCTAACTTCTATTATTCGGATTATTTTTGTTGCTTGTATATTTTTTATTATTTCTATGAATGTGTGTTTTTACATAAGCCTTGCAATGTACTGCTTTATATCCAAAGTTATTGGAAAACTATCAATATCCAACAACTATGTGTTGATATCTCTTAGGAGGAGTTCTTCTAGCAATTATATTCCATTTGTCTTCTTTCTCTTTTCTGGGAGGTGCAAACTTTAGTTTATTATGAACAATCCTTAATGGCGCCTTATTAATCTTGTTATTTTCAATTTGTAAGGTGTTCTTAAGAGCATCTACATAACTGATTTGTCTTTTGCCTGTCTCCTATGCTATAGAGGTTGATTTTTTATCATACCCAAGTCCTGTCTTATCCTTTGGTGATGTTTTACTATTCAGAATGTCATCTAATATTTTTGAACTGTTTTCAAATCTTGAGTGATTCTTTCCTTTCTCGGGTTCCTTTTTCAAAAGGACAATTTAAGCTTCTTGCTACTCAAAGTCTTGTTGTTTTTCATTAAGTTGTTCAGTTAGGACCTCTTCTATTCTTTTAGCTTCTTTGAGTTGAGTCTTCAAGTTAATGATGATTTGTTCATTTTCCTTGACTGTTTTTGAGATTTCTCTTTCTCTTGATTTCTATGTTTCCTCAAACTCTACTAACTGTCCTTTTAGTGACTTAACCTTCTTTTTATATTGTCTGAGCTCTTCCAAAGCATTGAGAAATTTTGCTTCAAGATCTACTTCACCTTCCTCTTTAGAGTCTTCAACTATACTAAAAGTGTTATTAGTAGTATTATCATGTTTATCTATACCCATAAATAGATGCTCTCATTCTTCTTCTTCTTCTTCACTTTCTTCAGATGACTTGTTTTCTTCTTTGGTGTAGAAGGTCTTCTTCTTTTTGTGGGTTTTCTTCTTGTTTCTAGTTTTTCTCTTATTGTACTCTTTGTAAGTTTCTTCACCATCACTTTCTTATTGTTTTGGATAGGGACATTTGTTGGCAAAATGTCCAACTTTGCCACAGTTAAAACATTTAAGAGGTAGTTTTCCTTTGAATTTACCAATTCCTTTCTTAAGTTTTTTCATGAAGTTTGATACTTCTTCATCAGATATCTCTGATTGATATTCATTGGACATCTGCTTCTGATTCTTCTTAGTTTCTCTTGCTTTGAAAGTTGTTTCCTCTTTGGATGGTCTTTCTTCCCCTGTCCTCATCTCATAGGATATGAGGATTCCATGGAGCTCATGCATAATGAGTTTGTCAAGGTTGTATTTATCCTCTAAGGTAGAGATCTTGGCATAATATCTCATAGGTAATGATCTCAACAGTTTCTAAACAAGATATTTGTCTTCTATTGTTTCACCCAATGCTTTGACTAAGTTGAATATCTCGTCTACTCTTTGAAGATATTCTGCAATATTTTCTTCTTCCTTCATCTTTAGATTTTCAAACGGTGCTCTAAGTGTTTGAAGTTTAGCTTGTTTTACCTTGCCATCTCCTTCATAAATAATTTTAAGTTTGTCCCATAATTCTTTGGCTGATTTACAGTGCATTACTTTTACAAATACATTTATGGATAATCCACTTAAAATGGCATTAACAACTCTTGAATTTGCATTGCATAACTTCTTTGCATCAACATCAATTGGTGGGTAATATTGTGTAGTTTATCCAATATCTATATTGTCAAATATCAAATCCAAGTGCCATCACATGACTCTTCATTCTTATTCTCCAAAAGGCATAGTCATATCCTTTTAACAGTGGTGCTATTTTAGATGATATTCCTTGTTGTTGATACATTGGATTCTTCAGGATCTACCTTCCAGTGGTTAGAGAGTGGTGAAGGAACCTTGCTCTAATACCAATTTTTGGAAATATTGAGAGAGGGGGGGTGAATCAATATTACCTTTTATCCAATTAGTAGTTATTTTAAAAACTTTTTCAACCACAACAATAAATTAAAAATGAAAAAAAATAATTAATTAACTATCAATAATAAGAATTACAATGTGTGTATTACAAAAAGTTGTGATTGTGAAGGACACCATTCATTTTTAGAGCACCAACTCTAGGAGACATAAATCCCCTTCCTTTTATGAGCACCTACTCAAGGAAGTTGCAACTCCCTGCTTCTTCAAGCACCAACTTGAAAGGAGGCTCCAACACCCAGAATTCTTCAAGCAACAACTTGAAGGGAGGCACTGACCCCCTTGCTTCAGGCTTCTGCCTGAAAAGGACTACAGTCCTTCCTAGCTCCTCCCTTCCACCCTCACTGCACAATTTTTACTCTCATATATTCTAGTGACTCTGTTTCAGGTATACTCAGATATCTCTTGAGTTACACTTCCATTCCTCATTCTGATGGATTTATATATCTTACCAAATGGTGTGCATCGTTGAACCATTGTGTATTTTCAATGAATCAATCTGCCTCTTCATTAAAATAGGTTGTTATTAACTTGAATTAACTTGAAAATCCCCTTTAATTTAATTAAGTTTAGTTCTTTCTTATGTCAATCTTCCTTAAGGAATGGTCAATCTGAGGAACTCTTTAAAAATATGACTAAGACTATCACTTTCATCATTACAAAGCACTCTAGTTTTGTCGAAACTCAGCTAGCATTGGATCGTGATAAGGATTCAATATTGATAGATGATTTCCATGCCTGACTGTCTTGGGCATCTACTCTCTTCCTTCAACCCATTTCTAGGGCATTTCAATTAGGGAAATAATCGTGGCTTAGGTCGCAATGAGGTTGTGTCTTTCGTGTTTTGAAAACTTGTCGCAATGGTGTTGCGCATTTCATGTCTCAGAACTTGTCGCAATGAGTTGAACCTCTTGCGTCTCGGAACTTGTTGTATTGGGGCTACGCCTCTCGTGTCTCAAAAACTTGTCACAATGGTGATGTGCCTTTCATGTCTCAGAACTTGTCGCAATGAGTTGCGCCTCTTGTGTCTCGGCACTTGTCGTAATGGGGCCGCGTCTCTCGTTTTCCAAAAACTTGTCGCAATGGTGTTACGCCTTTCGTTTCTTGAAAAATTATCACAATGGTGCTGCACCTTTCGTGTCTCATAACTTGTCGCAATGAGTTGTGCCTCTTGCATCTCAGAACTTATCGTAATGGGGTTTCACCTTTCGTGTCTCGAAACTTTCTCGCAATGAGGATTTAATACTTCTTCCATGTCATGTGTGATAGGGGACCCAACAATGTGGTATTAATACTATTTTCATGTCACACGCAGTAGGTTAGATAGAAGAGGCGTGGTACATCTATCATGGTTGATATAGAATATTTTTCAACGGCACGATCTCTACATGATACAATGTTATTTATCATGAGCTTGTGTCCTACGCCATGCAGCGTTATTTCTTTGAGGTTGCGTTCAGTGCGATGCAGTGTTATTTCTCTTGAGCTTACATCCTACATGATCCTTGGGCGATGCAACGCTATTTCTCTTGTGCTTGCATCCTGTTGAGCTTTTGTCATGTGTGATCTTTGCACGATATAATGTTATTTCCCCTGTTCTTGTGTCCTGTGTGATTTCTTGTGTCATGCACGATGCAGTGCTATTTCTCTTGAGCTTGTGTCCTACGCACTATTGGCATCAATGAAAACCAGACTTCCAACACTTTCTTCTGAAGATCTTTCCTTAAAGAGACTATTTCTTCTTCCAAGCTTCCAATCGCTTTCTCCTTTTCTTCTAATTGAATTCTAAGTGTTTCCTCAATTCTTCTATCTTCTTCTATCTGAATTTTTAGACTCGTGATCATTTGCTCGATTTCTTCAAAGTTGGAATTCTGAGATCCATCTTTCATTTTTAACTTTGTTTTGAGTGACTTGTTTTTCTTTCTTTCTTTCCTAAGTTCTTTTCATGCACTGATTAGCCTACTATGAGATCGACTTGCCTTATTCTTTGGAATCTTCTTCATGATATTCTACTACCACAAAGAGTACTCTTTCTAAATCACTGTCACTATCATTATCCTCCTCGTTTGATGAGGAACTATCCTCTTTTGAGTAGAAACTTTTCTTGAAGAATTTCCTTTTGTTTCTTGTCTTGTTTCCCTTTTGATATTTCTTTTCCCTTTTAGGAGCTTCTTCTTCATCGCTATCTTTATTCTTATAAGGAAATTTAGAAGAAAAATGAACAATACTACCACAATTAAAACATTTCAATGGAAGCATACCTTTATAATTGTCGGTTCCTTTCTTTAATTTCCTTACGAAGTTAGCCATCTCTTCATATTTGTCTAAATCATCACTACAGTTGCAGCCTGGTTTTGACTTTTATTTATTCTTTTTCTTTTTCTTCTTGGATGCCTTGAAAGTTGCTTCCTTCGTGACTGGGTTCTCCTATTTTGTTCTCATTTCATAAGCTGTAAATATTCCATGTAGCTCACCCATGTTCAATGTACTGAGATCTGCTCTTTCTTCTAGGGCTTATATTTTAGGATCAAATATCATAGGAAGAGACCTCAATACCTTTTGAACAACCATTGATTCATCAACTTCTACTCCCAATTCCTTAATAATGTTAACTATTTCGTCAACTCGTAGAAGGTAGGATGCATTGTCTTCATCTTCCTTCATATTCAATTGTTCAAACTTATCTTTGAAGGTTTGAAGTTTAGCTCCCTTGACTTTGGCATCTCCTTCATAAATCAGTTGGCAAATGCATAAACTTGACAAATATTGAATCAACTAGATTGCTCAGAATGGTACCTTTAGCCTTTGATCCCTGGGTGATGCAACGTTATTTCTCCCAAAGATCCTTTGCACTGTCACAATGCATTAACTTGACAAATATTGAATCAACTAGATTTCTCATAATGGTACCTTTAGCCTTTGAGTTATTTTTGTTGAGTTTCTTTCCATCTATGTCGGTTGGGGGAGTGGCTAGTGTTGTATACCCATCTACTACTAATTGTTAAACATCAAATCCATGTGCCTGTAAAAAGGTTTTCATCCTTTTATTCTAGAAGGTATAGTTCTGACCATCAACATTGGTGCTCCATTCTTAGTGTATTCCATGATATCCTTTCAATGGTTAGACTACTTCTTGAAGGACTTGCTCTGATACCAATTGTTGGAATACTAAGAGGGGGGGTGAATCAGTATGAGCACAATCATTAATTTTAACCACAATATAAAACCTCCAATAATGTTCAATAGTTTATCATTAGCATTCAATATATCATTAACACCATAATTCAATGCATAAACATTACATAAACACAGTACACCAAAATTTTACGTGGAAACCCAATGCGGGAGAAAACCACATAATACTTTTCTTATTTATCAAAGAGTACATTCGTTGGAAGCACTAACTTCCTATTTCTCTAGTTGAAACTGGAAGGTGGATCCAACCCCATATTTACAGGTTGCAACCTGAAAGAAGCTCCAACTCCCTAATTTACCGACTCCAACCAGAAGAAGGCTACAACCCCCTTTCCTTGCCCCATCCAATTGCCCTGGAATATAAATGTAGACCAATATGTCACTACCATTGTCGATGTAACTGATAACATGTTGTTGTTGTTGTTGATATTTCTATTGTTACTATTGATACCAATATCTCATCAAGACTGCAATCACACATACCTCATACCAAGATCCACAAGACGGTTTTCCAAATCAAATTCTTATGACTCACTAAGACATATTTGTACTTGATTTCTTCAGAATACACACCCTAACATACACAGGAAGACATACCTTCAATATAYAGCTGACCTGGTGGATTATATCTCTAATATTCTTCTTGTCTTCTTCACATATCCACGACCTRTACACTTCTTGCTCGCAGATGTCCGYGTTTTTCCCTTTTGCAACTCGTGGATTACCTCAGAGACACTAATGTGGTAACTTTTCTTCCATACACTCGGCTCCTGTAAACTTCTCCCTTCRTTGAACTTCACTACCTTCGTCTCACTACCTCAKATCTGCCAATCTATATTCACACAAAAATATTCAATTGACTCTTCTCTATATATATRTGTGTTTCCAATGAGGATCTCATTAAAAAATGAAGGGATTTCTGAGAGTCATAACTTTTGACTCGATTATCTGATTGGGTTGAGATTTTACAGGGAGTTATGTCTCGAAGAGTTCACTATCGTGTCAATCTRATCATCCAKATTGAAATCYGTTTCGACACTTTTCGGGAGCCAAATTCCTTCATATGATRCCTCAAATTYGAGTTTTAGTGTTTTTGCGGGTTCTTTTTAATTTTTAATTATTAGTTATCTCTTTGTTTATGCATGTAATCAAAAAAGTGAGTTGATGAATAGTGTCACTCTAGTCATCTCTTAGTTATTGGTCATTTTTAGATTCATCCGAGAATTTTCTAAAATTAGCTAGTTTTTTTTCGAGAATTTGACTTTTTCCTAATTTAGGGCCAACTCATAATGTCTTGTTGATGACATGCAACTTGTTAACTTCACGTGCAATTTGTTAACTTATTGTTCAAGGTTTGACATCAATGACAAACAATCTTTCAACAATTCAATGACAACCAATCTTTCAACAACTAATTTTTCAACATCTAGTGCCTTGTCCTTCAATATCCTATGAGTACACCTATTCAAAATATACATGGTTGTGTTACAAGCATCTACCCAATGACACATGGGAATATCCATGTCATGAGTCATAGACTTAGAAGTATCAACAATTGGCATGTTCTTCCTCTCCTCAACCCCATTATGTTATGGGTTGTAAGGTATTTTCTTCTCCTTCTTAATCCCTACTTCCTTACAAAAGGAATCAAAGGCCTTGAAATCTATGAAATTACTGAACATCACATCCTTGATCTTCAAAAAATAAATCCATAGCCTACAAGAGAAATCATCAATGAAGGTGACATAATACAAACTACTTGTCCAAGAGGAGGAAGACATGTATCCACACACATATGAATGGATCAAATCAATATTCCCTCTTGGTATATGCTCATTGTTAGGAAAATCACCCTTGGCATGCTTTCCAAGCGCACATCCCCTACATACACCTTCTTTCTATATCTTGAATTCTGGCAAATCCTACACTAAGTTCTTTAAGAGAGGAAGCACAGTGTTTTTTTATAATAGGATGCCAATATTGGAAATTTGTAATGGATATATTTGGTTGTAAAGGTTTTTGGTGCATCTACTTCATAATTTTGTCCTTTTTTTCTTCACATAGATAGTCTCGATTCTCTTTTTTATAGATGGAAGCATTGTCGACACATCATCTTTCAATTCAATGATTTTGTCCTGATGTCTTATGTAGTAGTGTGCACTGTACAATATATTCATGCCATTATCCTTGAGGATGTATCTCTATTAGGCATTAAGGCATTCAAATTGAAGAAAAAATACAACTTGTTGAAGGGTTGTTAGGTATTTGGAATCTTCCCCTTTATTCTTTGAAAATGAGCATTGAATTTAGGCATGGTTTCTCCTTTTACCATATTTACATAGGTAACTTCTTGCCACTTGGAGTTGGGCATGTGGATCTATGAGTATTGTGAATCTATTGATAAATTGAGATTCCATGTCATTTCAACTAGGAACAACTCTCAAAGACAAGGTGGAAACCATTTGACATCTGCATTTTTAAAGGTCTAAAGAAAGAGATAAACGACCACATTTTCTATTTCAATTTTGGGGATATGACATATCTATGAGAAGGCATAAAAATGTTCATCAAGGGTAATTGAGTCATCATTCTTAAGAATGGGCAAGATATCCATGTTTATGGTCAGAGTGTTCCTAGATCCCCATTGAAAGAAAGAGGTTTGGCTCCTATCCAAGGAATTTGAGTGATATTTTCCATTGAAGTTGTTAGCACAAACATCTATAGCGACAAAAGTAGCTCAAAGGCGTTGTGAACTCTAGATCTGGAAAGTGGTGCTACCAAAATTGAGCTCACAGCAGGTCGTCCAACTCCTTTGTTTGCATAGGAAACGTCCAAATGCAGCGTTCAGAGCAGTCCATTTCGAGCTTGAAATATTGGTGAGTAGTCTGGTTCGATTTTCAACGGTGGAGATCCCATGTGCAGTTCAAATTAGTGACTCCCATGCATTAGGAGTTTCAAAGTCACGCAAGGATTAACGACTAGACAAATGTGTCGAAGTTCTGAAGTGACGAGAGGTTGCCATGCCAATCGGGAGAAAGTCACTTCGAGAGATATTCATGCCCACGTTCAAAAGCTCCTGAAGTCCCAAAGTAATGAGAGGTTACCACATCAACCAAGAGAAAGTTACTTTGGGAGATTTCCATCCAAACATCCTGAAGTCTCGAAGTGACATCAGGCTTCCACGTCGCTTCAGGCCCTACCACTCCACGGGTGTTTTTCAAATCAACACATGGCACTTATCCACCAAGGACGCATAGCATTCATTTCAGGCTACCACGTCACTTCGGGCCCGTACCACTCCGGAAGTTTTTCATGCTTCACAATCCAGAACTCTCGAAGCCTGAAGTGCAGAAGTGTCGAAGACAAATGGTGCTCATCCATCAGTGGTTGTGACAACACAATGACATCAGGCCACCATGTCAAATTTGGGAGATCGTCCTTCGGGAGATATTCTTGCTCGGGATTCAAATCTCCCAAGCGCCAAAATTGGCTCCATCTCTAAACATGGCTAAAAGGATTCTAGAGTTGGCAGACAGATAAATTTTAACAGGGGCACTAAAATAGCAGGGTTACCCAAATCGCATATTGCAACAGATCGACGGCCACACTTCATTGTCAGGACGAAACATGCTTGAACATTAAAATTATAGAGCGGTCCCGCAATCGAAACCATGGTATAGCGAAAGAGGTACGTGATAGTTGGTGGTGGATTGCGGGGGTTGGAGTGGTGTGGATCCAAACCACCCTTGGCAACTTCCACAATCACGTGCTTATATAGGGTCCAATCTGAGAGCAGTGCGTGGCAACAAACTAGGTGTTAGGCCTCATCCTGATCCCAAGGAGAAATCAGTTAATGAAAGAAGGACCGGTGGTTGAACAATCGACTACCCCCTTAAATGGAAGCATGGAGGGTTAAAATGCAACAACATTATCAATTTTAAGGATTAAAATGTATTGCATACTTTAAGGATTAAAATTTGCCTTTGGTTGATAGATTCTCGATGCAATAGAGGATTTGTTGTAAACTTGCCTATTTATCATTGTTTACTCTTCAGACACATCTAATTTCTCTTTGCAGAGAGGATCTCTGCTTAGTGAACATTTGTCTTTATGTTAATTCTCTCATTCTTCTATTCATCGTTATACAAATATTTTGTTTGATAGGGAGCTTAAATTCCTTCAATGAGAAGATTGTTTATGAATCCATAGCCCAATAGTCCATCATTGATCTACAGTGATTTATGTTGTCTTTTCATTTCTTTAAAGTCTTGTTGATCCCTGATTTCAAACCAAAATTAAATCAATTTGTATGTTACCAAGCTTACTCCCATTTGCAGTCTAGGGGTGACTCTTGGAGTGATAACAGGAGTATTAGGAGTAGGTTGGGAAGAACTTGTAGACTATGGTGCAAGGGATGTGTTTGTAGGAAGTGATTGTTGAGGATGTTGGGATGGGCCAAAAATTGGAGCTAAAAAATTAGTCCCTAAATCAAAGAGAGGTCTTAAAATAGAGTGTGTCATCTTCTTATTTTACCTCCAATGCAAGGGACTTAGCAAGATTTTTAGTGTGTTTATTGCAAGGAGTTGCACCTTTCTTGCAAGGGGATACCCTTAAATGAAATCTTCTTAGATGTCTCTTCCTATTTCTTCTTAGTTATTTACAAACCCACAATTTGTCCTTTACAATCTTGTAGCTTGGAGTTTTATCATATGACAAACCTCATAAGAATCTTCCAATTGGAGTTGCCAATTTTTTTATGGTTGTTTTGTGCATTAGACATTAGTATCTTGACTCTAGCATCTTCAATGCCAAAACAAGTTAATAGAGTCGGAAGAATATAATTTGTCCTCCATATTGAGTAGGAGTAGTTTCCCTTTACTGCTTTCGAAATAAAGAGAATGATTTATTTTCATGTGACTATATCTCTTTCTTTCTTTTATTTTATATTTATGTCCTAAATGAATGAAATGTTCAAAATTTATTAGTATATAGGAAAGGGGAGTCTGAAGTCTCAATGCACGGACATAACAAAATAGGAGAAAGATTTTAAAAGACCTCTTTGCAAGTCTGATGAGGTTTCAACAGTGCTAAATATATCGACTCCCAAAGAGGATAAATAACATTTTCATAAATACACATATACAGAAAACCCAAACATTTTCAGTTAACAACGTTAAAATAATGAGATGTAGTTAGAAAATTCATGTATCATTTCATAAAGGAAATGATTTCATATTCAACATCAAAGGTTTGAAAATGAGTTATAGAGTCTTGAATAGATACATATATTTTGCCTTAAATACTTAAATAACTTTGACCAAAGTATTAAAGAATGTTTTTCAAGGCTATGAAGGGCGTTGACTATAGATCTAGGATAACATGAATAATCAGTACATAGATGGTGAGGGTCTGATGCGAGATTCATTATTCTCACAACTTGAGATCCAGGTAAAACCAATAAAGAAGTGACAATTAAATGCAAAACCAATAAAGAAGTGACAATTAAATGCAGTAGAATACAAAAAGATTGAAAAAGAATTTTGTAGTAAGGTGTAAGAGAAAGGGATGCCAAAAAAATAGAAAACATAACTTGAAGAAGTACCAATAATGCTAGGTTGTAAAATTAATCCTTTGAATATGATTTATTTCTTGTCTAGGTGGAATCCTCTCTTGTTAATGATTGAACTTTCATAGTTTTTTATGCTAAGAACTATCAAGTGTCTCTACCTTTCGTAACTCCTACAACTATTTGGTAACTACAACCCATTCAATTATTGTAGTTCTAATATTGTGCACCTTGACCTTGGCCACATCATCTTTAAACCTCGATCATATTATATATATTAGTGATAAACATTGTAATATATAGATGTGAGTTATACATGCAGAGGTTCAATCCATGGAACACGGATGATTTTAGGGGCTAAATTTCGCAAATGGGCTAATTTTCCATGGTTTTTCCCAAAACATATTCGCCAATTTCCATTTTTTCTAAAAACGATTCGCCCAAATTCCATAGAATAAAATTATTTTCCCTTAAAAATCACCAAAATTTTATAGAAACTATATTAAATCCTTAGAAATTTGAATATTTTTACAAAACTATTACCAAATATTTTACGCTTTGTGTATTAAGGACCAGTGATATTAGCCCAGGTTTCTACATTTTAATATAAATTTTCATCCTTAAAATTATCCTTGCTAGGGAATACTCTTTCTGTTGTTGATTCATGCTCTTAAAATATTTAAGAAGGTCTTTTTGATGTTTTTTGTCCATTTGAGCCTTCTCCCCTGAAG
Organism: Picea engelmannii; assembly: GCA_009831015.1. Taxonomy (NCBI): domain Eukaryota; kingdom Viridiplantae; phylum Streptophyta; class Pinopsida; order Pinales; family Pinaceae; genus Picea; species Picea engelmannii. Next base: position 95,412 of record ML783701.1, read on the forward strand.
AGTTCTTTATCCAGAAATGTAAACATGAATTTATGTTCTTGTAATCTCTTCTCAAATCTTACTCTCAAGACATCCTTCACCCCATTGATTCTAGATAGCATATCCTTTAATTATAAATTGGTATAGATTATCCTTCATAAAAATGTCAATTTTTTTGTAGGATACAGCATAGAAGGAATTTTCTTGGCCATATGAACCGCATTCATCATGTTATACATGCTCTTTGTAAAGGCACTAACCTCATTATTGTAGAAGGCCCCATCTTTGACTTGTAATAGTTCTAAGATGCTAAATATTATCACTACCAATCTTACCATATCATACAAATTAGTAGTGGAATTCCACCCCATCGTCGTCATCTTTTTGTTTTCATCAACAACCCAATCCATGCATTCTTGAACACTTTTTAGGTGATCCTATTTATTGAAATTTCATAATCAATCTGTGGTTAGAGTAGAGACTAGTTGGGCAACCAGATGTGATCCCCTCAATTCATCATTAAATTCCTTGATTTTAATTCTATCTCAACCACTTTCTTCTCTAGTACCTCATTTTCTAATGTCTATCATTATAATGTATCCTCAATCAAGTTTCTTATAGTTTGATGAAATATCACACTATCAAATAATAGACATATATGTCAAATCCAAACATATTTGGTGACTTGAAATTCTTCAACCTTAGATTCTTCCTTGTTAGAAGAAATCCTCATAGTAAGATATTGTTGTTGTTTGTTGAATCCAAACAAAGACTGGAATCATTTAATATCCTAATGTTCATAAGACACATCAAAGAGTATATTTATATCACATGTCCTTATGACTTGAATATGTTTAAGGATGCAAGAGAATCATTAAAATTTCTAAGTATGAGTGTATGCCAAGAAAGCACAACAAAGATAAGTGAGATCAGGGAAAGCAAAATAGAGATAAGTATGTGATAAGTGAAATCATGAAGGAAAGGGTGTGATCATGATAGGAAGGTATAATGGGTATTTGGGTATAGATGAAGAAATTTTATGAAAAATTGAGATGAAGAGCACACATGGTGGTGACATCAACATAAGTGAAAAGAGAAGAGAAAATGGTGGGTGTGAAGAATGTGCATGACAACACGCCAATGTTCAAGGATGTTGAAAGGTAGAAAAAGGAAGGTGAATCTCTAGGAACATATCTAAAGCATTGTCGATGTTCCTTTGGTGACTAGAGGATAACAATAGTGCCAAATCTAAGAGTTTTACCTGGTGGAGTTAGAGTAAGAAGTTACCCCACATATAATTCTTAAATATCTTAGGCCAAAGGCCCACATCCCATGCTCCTCATCCATGTCCTTCCCAAGATCCTTTTTCCAAAGTTCCACACCCACACTTCATGTCATTATAAGGGTGGAGTCTGTAAGGTGTCGAGTGTGAATAAAGAGAACCCCACATCCAACACCCTACCCCATGCTCCACATCACTCAACAATAATGCCATCTTTGATGGTTTTCCACAATGCAGTCATAGTGTGGAGTTACCCCACATGAATTTCTAAAAATATTATGCCAGAGGCCCACATCTCATGCTCGACATCCATGTCCTTTCTAAGATATTTTTCCAAAGGACCACATCCCACACTACATGTCATTATATGGGTAGAATACTTAAGGTGTTTGTAGTCATGCACACATCGAGTAATAAGGTCAGTTAGGAAAACCAATCAAGGAACTTAAATCATCTGAGAGCATCGATTACACTAAAATATTAAGCCACGAGGATAATCAAGCACAATTGGTGAGGCTTAAAATAAATTTGAGGGTCCCCAAAACTTAGGGTCTGGGGTTTGGGGTCTATTGAGGGCCTTAAAAAATGGTGACATGTTAGATGAATCCAAGAGCCTTTAATAGAATCCACTAAGTGATGAACATGAAGTGAAAGAAAATTAATATGCTTTACATGGAATCCTAAGGATTGAAACATAATTAGCTTGACTTAATGATCTAGATGGACATCGGTGGCCGCCCACCTATTCCATTGGCTCAAATTACAGTTTCCATTTTGGTATTTTTTCTACATTTTTTCGAGTCCCAAACTTCTGGGGTTGTTTTGAGGCCCTAAATGACATTTCTTTGACTTGGCAGCATCCAATAGTTTCGTATTGGGAAGTATTGGGCAATTTGGAATGTGTACTCCTTGGCTAGACCTTTTTTTATGGGGTACTGAGCACCCCAAATAGAGATTTTATACAAAAGTTGCACCCCCGGGAAGTTGATGTATCAACTACCCCCATTGGGACCCATAAACCCTTTGGCGTTTCATCTTCCGGAGTTAGGGTTTTGGATGTTTAGGGTTTTCTGATTTATGGTTTATGTTAAAAATGTCTTTGGAGCCTCATTGTCATCATCTTCTTGCAAATGAGCATAGCCGACACATCTCTCTTCAGATATAAGCTACCACCATTCTAGCTAGCTTGTGTGTTTTGCATTTTACATTCTTTTGTATTCCAAACAGTCATTAATAGAATATGAGTTTTATTGTATTATTGTGTTCCTTGAAATATCTATGGTAATCTCCTTATTACATCTCTATTATTTGTGTGCCTTCATGTTGTTCTCGAAATAATCTGAATCAGTGGTATCAAAGCAGGTTTCTCCTTGCCGTTCTTAGTGCATTTCCTTGACGAGGTCAGGGTATAGATAGTTAGGTCTCTAGCTTATTTCTCTTGAGGAAAACCGCTCTTGCTTGCCCAAAAAACCTCCCATGGCGAAAGAAAAAAGGAAGGATGGAGTAGGAGATCCTATCAAATTGTTGCTCGAGGAAACCCTCGGGCAACAAAGGAACGAGATGATGGAGAATTTTCCCCAAATCCTTCGACAGTTGCCGACAACAACGGAGGCACCTTCAACCAGCAGTCACTTCGGAGGTGCGACACCTTTTAAGGTACAAGTTAAATTTTGTATTCCTTTATTTGAAGGCCAGATAGATGTCAACACTTTGGAAAAATGGTTAAGTTTGCTAGAGGGTTATTTCTCTATCCAAAAAATTTCCAACAGTGAAAAAATCACCTTCACGCTCCTTAAGGCCCTTCCCCATGTCAGATATTGGTGGGAGACTTACTGTGAGAAACATGCCAAGGATGAGTCTGCAATTTTTGGGCCAGGACCCACTTGGGCGGCTTTTGTTGATTCCCTCAAGGAACAATGTTACCCTGTTGGAAATTATGATGACCAATATACGAGGTGGACCACACTACATCAAGAGGGGGGATAAACAATCTTGGAGTTCAAAAATACCTTCCATACCTTGCGCACCAAGATATGTATCAAAGAATCTGAGTGGCATCTGGTTCTAAAATACCGTGGGGCTCTACACAATTACATCTAAACCAAAATGGAGTTTTTGGACATCTAATCATTGGGAGTTTCTTATCGATATGTTGTCAAAATCGAGCAAAACTTTAAGCAACAGAACAAGAGAGATTTTGGGTCTGCAAATCCACAACAATCAAAGTATGGTAAGGGTGGACCTAACTCTAAGGGAAAAGGATAGAGCAAGGATGGTCAGTCCTAGGAAAACCAATCCAAGACACCAGCAAAAAAGGGTAATGGGAAGTCGAAGAAGGATACTAGAAAGTGGTGCGAGTTCCACAAAATCCCTTGGCACAATACTAATGAATGTCACTCCAAATAGTCATTGTTGATTGAGATGAAAGCCTTAGGGTTGAATGTTGACTCAGAATATAATGTAGAACCAGAAAAGGGAAAACATATCATTTATGCATAACCCAGTGTCACCATTGCTACCACAAAATTCCAGCTAGAGGAACCAGAGGAGCCTGAAGAAGGCGAGCGCCTCTTCCACTCACAGATGTGGGTGAAGTGGACCCCACTCTAATTCATTGTTGATAGTGGTAGTCAGAAGAACCTAATCTCATCAGAGGTATTCAAGAGTTTGAACTTAACAACGACGTTGCATCCTCATCCATACACCATTGATTGGCTCAGCCATGGATGGGACATTTACGTCAACCAACAATGTCGCCTGCACTACGACATCAAACCCTTCAAAGACAAGATATTGTGTGATGTTACCCCCCTTGAATTTTATGGTGTTTTTTTAGGACAACCATATATGTGGATGTGTCATGTTATTTATGAATCTAGGCGTCTTAGTGTCATTATTACTTTGGGAGATCAACTCTACATGATACCGGAGGCAGTCCCAACTACTATGGTCTCTTTGATCTCTGCAAAGCAGTGTAGAAAGGTGGTCTCTTAGACTGGGAGATTTGTCCTCTTTATGGTTTGGTTGAAAGGTGAACGGAAGGTCACTGCAACCACCAAAACCTATGCACAAGGTCTCTCTACATAGCAACAACAGGTGGACAAGATAGTAGAAGAGAACGAAGACATATTTTCCTCACCTATTGGGGTCCATGTGCACTATCAATTAAAGCACTCAATTGTTTTGACACCCAGTTCTCCTTTGCCTAATGGACCTATGTGCATGCATTATGTTATGGAGAATGAAGAAATCAAATTCCAAATCCAAGAGCTAATTCTGAAGGGCCACATAAGACCAAGCTCCTCACCTTGCAGGATCCCAATTGTTTTGGTATAGAAGAAGGATAGGACATGGAAAATTTGTCTTTATTATAGAGCCCTAAACAAGATCATAATCAAGAAGTGATACCCAATCCCCCGGAGTGATGATCTTCTCGATCAGCTCAAGGGAGCCAAGTTTTTCAGCAAGATTGATCTAAAGTCATGCTACCACTAGGTGTCGATTGAGCAAATTGATGTATGGAAGATAGCCTTCAAGTCTAAAGAAGGACTCTTTGAGTGGTTGGTCATGCCTTTCATCTTGACTAATGCCCCGGTCACATTCATGCAGATGATGGATGACATATTGTGACCATTCAAAAACTCCTTTATGGTCGTATATCTGGATGACATCCTCATCTTCAGCAAAATTTGGGAGGAACAATTGAATCATATTCAGCGGGTCTTGGGCACCCTACAACAATAGAATTTATATGCCAATTTGGAGAAGTGTTCCTTCGGCATGCAGAGAAGCCAATATTTGGGATATGTCATGGATGAGCAGGGTGTGCATGTGGATCCATCTAAGATCGAAGTCATCTGTGATTGGTCATCCCATAATACAATGACTAAGCTCAACGACTTCTTGGGCCTCACAAAATTCTACCATTGATTTGTGTTGGGTTTCTCTCATATCACTTGGTCCCTAACCTAGGTGACTAAGGGTGGAGCAAAGTCCAAGTTTCTATGGGTTGCGTCCCAACAGAAATCATTCAAGGATTTGAAGTTTCACCTATGCTCAGCACCAGTCCTTATTCTGTTATACCTGTAACATCCATTTGATATTGAGACATATGCCTCATATTATGTTATCTGTGTAGTCCTCACTCAACATGGGCATCTGATAGCCTATCACAATGAAACACTATTTGATGTTGTTCCTAGATACCCCACCTACGACAAAGAGATGTACTCCATTGTGCAGGCATGTAGACAGTGGAAACATTACATTCTGGGGAAGGAAACAATCATCCACACTGATCACTGGCCTTTGCAATTCATGCAGACATAAGGAAACTTATAGAATGACTGCCATCAAAAGTGGTCCATGTACCTGCAGCAATTCGACTTGAACATCAAGTATAAGAAGGGTAGCACCAACCATGTCACATATTTCCACAGTCGACGTGGTGTTAACCACATTTCTTAACTATTGTGGGAATGAGACATCTGAGTGGTCACAATTATACAATAATGAATCTGACTTTTTTGTTTCCTATCAAACATTGAGCATAGGAAAAATAGTTTCAGACTTTCATCTCCAGGATGGATTGCTATGCCATTTGATCCATTTCAGAGTTCCTTCAAAAGAGTGTGCAAATTTGATCTAGGAATCTCATTATAGTCGAGCAGTAGGACATTTTGATGTAGAAAAAATAGTGGCAGAACTGCAAAAGCATTTTTATTGGTCGAAGCTTCGAAAATATGTACGCAAGTACATTAGATTTGGCACTGTCTGCACCATTTCCAAGCCCGCCATCAAGAAACGGGGGCTATACACCCCTCTACCTACTCCAAATAGGTCTTGGGAGTCCATCTCCATGGATTACATGTCTAGTATGCCTTCAACCTAGCATGGGAATGACTATGTCTTCATGGTCATTGATTGATTCTCTAAGATGGTAGTTTTGGCACCCTACAAGAAGAGCATCACAATCGAGGCCACCGCCAAGCTCTTATTTGAACATGTTTGGGTTCATTTTGGGCCCCGACAAACCATTATCTTAGATTGATATAGTAGATTCCAGAGAACTTTTTGGTCCAGCCTATGGTCGATGATGGACACTAAGTTGACCAAATCCACTGCCTTCCACCCATAAACTAATAGACAAACAAAGGTAGAAAACAAGATGACTTTCAATATATTGAGGATGTACAATTCAAAACATCCATGCACATGGGATGAAAGTCTTCCTTATGTTCAACAACTCTATTGGCCACAGCCCTTTTCAGGTGTGCTTGGGGTTCCAACCATTGGCCCCCACTAACATAGCTCTGCCCATTGTAGTTGCACAAGAATAGTCCTCCCATGCTCATACCGAGGCTAATCAAGAAACCAAATTTGTTGAGCGGATCCAGCACATCCAACAACAACTTCATGATATTTTGCAGAAAGTCAATGCCAAGTACAAGCACTGCCATGATTAGCATCGAGTACCACACAAGTTTCAGGTGGGAGATAAGGTAGGGTTGCATTTGCAGAAAATGCACCTCATAGGACCCCATTAGAAGCTACGCCCACTCTGATACGAACCTTACACCATCACCAAGGTTGTGGGTGAAAATGATTTTGAAGTAAGTATTCTTCCTTTCTTTGGTTTGCACCTGGTATTCAATGTGGAATTACTTTGACTATATTTTCCACCTCTCTTGGACACTTTGGATGTGGCTGAGAACTTGGCCCCTACATAAATAAATCATGACTACATTGAACATGCAACAATTTATCGGATCATGGACACCAAGATGAAATTCACCCGCCAGCAGAGCATCCAACTCTATCGGGGCGTCAAAGTAGGGCAGTTTCTTCATCAGGGCAAGTGGCTCACCAAGAGTCATATTCAGTAGAAGCTTCCCCATCTGATGGAGGAACTTGACGCAATGGAGACCATTTCTTCTATAAGGGGGGAGGATTGATCCAGGTGGTAATCGGTGGCCACCCACCTATTCCACTGGCTCAAATTACAGTTTCCATCTTGGTAGTTTTTCTACATTTTTCGGGTCCCAAACTTTCGGGGTCGTTTTGAGGCCCTAAACGACATTTTTTTTTCTTGGCAGCATCCAATAAATCCCTATTGGTATTTATTGGGCCATTAGAAATGTGTACTCCTCGGATAGACCTTTCCGACGAGGTACCAAGCGCCCCAAATGAAGATCGTATGCAAAAGTTGTGCCCTCAAGAAGTTGACATATTAACTACCCCCATCGGGGCCCACAAACCTTTTGGTGTTTCATCTTTCGGGGTTAGGGTTTTGGATGCTTAGGGTTTTCCCATTTATGCTTTATGTTAAAAAGGCCTTTGGAGCCTCATTTTAATTAGCTTCTTGTGAATGAACGCCAACACATCTCTCTTCAGAGATAAGATACCACCATTCTAGCTAACTTGTGTGCTTTGCATTTTACAGTCTTTTATATTCTAGATAGTCATTAATAGAATATGAGTTTTAATTTATTATTGTGTTCATTGCAATGTCTTTGTGTATCTCCTCGGATAGATCTTTCCGACGAGGTACCAAGCGCCCCAAACGAAGATTGTATGCAAAAGTTGTGCCCTTAAGAAGTTGACGTATTAACTACCCCCATCGGGGCCCACAAACCTTTTGGTGTTTCATCTTCCGGGGTTAGGGTTTTGGATGTTTAGGGTTTTCCCATTTATGCTTTATGTTAAAAAATCCTTTGGATCCTCATTGTAATTAGCTTCTTGTGAATTAGCATAGTCGACACATCTCTCTTCAGAGATAAGATACCATCATTCTAGCTAGCTTGTGTGCTTTGCATTTTACAGTGTTTTGTATTCCAGATAGTCATTAATAGAATATGAGTTTTATTGTATTATTGTGTTCATTGCAATATCTTTGTGTATCTCCTTGTTATATCTATGTTATTTTTCTTCCTTCATGTTGTTCTCAAAATAATCTAGATCACTTAAGGATTTCTTTCTGATGGAATCAATAATCACTCTTCATGTTGCTCTCAAAATACTCTGGATCACTTAAGGATTTCCTTCTGATGGAATCAATAATCACTCTTGCAAATTGATTTGATGAATTGAACATCTATACCAAAGAAAGAAAGAAAAAATTATGAAACTTAAAACTTTAGCATGAATTAATTATCCAGACTACAATCATGATCACATGGCCAATTTAGATTTGGGGTACAAAAAATTTCCACATGCATGGAATATAATATCTCTCAAGTGTTTCTCTACTACTTGTAAGTGTCCATGGCCTCAATGGAGTCACCACAACATCACAAACCTTGCTCCACTGCCATCTAGATGCCCATAATCTCGTTGGAGATTGTTTGCACCACCCTACATAGTTTAACTTATTTTCCTTTCCTTATCTTTGTAATATGTTGATTGGTAATTGATGAGAAGAAGAGGCCCTTTACAAGATAAAGGAGGTCGATCACCTTCGATCGATATTTATTTAATATTTTCCCTGCCTCAATATTCAAAGTACCCCGCTTACATTTTTAGCCCTAAACTTCTAATTTTCACCTTTCACGTGATTTGTTCATTTAGTGTATGTGAATGGATTCCTTTAGGAAGTTGACTTGTTAATCAAGATAAGGTGTTGGAACAGTCAAAGGCTTAGTTACTATGGAAAGCTTCAAGTACATTGACTAACTATGTCAATTCTTTAGCATCAATGATCAACAATAAAGCCCATCTCACCTTAAGCTCGTGATCAATAACAAGATATCTTGAAACTTATCAAGGAAAAGATTCTACAAAAGCAAATTAAAGTATGAAATCAACAAATGAAATAAGAAAGAAACATGCATTGAAAATTAGAATCAAACATATAAGGCAATTACTCTATTAAATCAAGATAAATTACTAAAAAATAAAGTGGAAAAGAAACATTAATATATGAAAACAAAATGAAATCTTAGTTTTATCTATTGGTCTACTTCCTACCCAACTGCATTGACACACTAAAGAATAAAGTAAAATCATAGTGCCAATGTAACCATCAAATGATATGAATAGATTAAGAATCTTTGGGTAATATGTAGGTAAGTGAGACGGGTATACCACAAAATGCAAGATTGGGGAGATTGAATATTTGTAATATTTATTCAAGGACAAAAATATGAGGTGTTTATTCAAACAAATACGGATTCCATCCAACATGCAATGATTTCATGAATTCACTATCATAACCTTCAAAAGAAAGAATGGAGTTTTAAAGATAATTTTGTTACCTCGTCATCATGTATACTAAATTGTTCTAAAGCATTGATTACTATGACTACCTCTCTTTGTCTCAATCAAACTTTACCTTTATTGTTAGAGAAAAAATATTTCCAATGATGGATCACACTTTCAAAAAGATCCAGTTGTTATTTTCCTACGATACAACCCACATTCAAAGGTATGGATTGAGTTCCTATTAGATTCAAATCATCGAATCGAGATTCATCAATGTGATATAAAAGCCTTTCTTGAGAAGGATTATAGTCAAGGAGCAAGAGGGAAGTGTCTATAGTATTTTCTTCTTGGTCAAGGTTAGATTCATTATTATATTTTGAAGAGTTAAAGGTCATAAGTTTTGTGCAACGTCAAAATCTCAAAATGGCAACTCTATCAAATATATTAAGGTTATATTCATTATTATATTTTGAAGAGTTAAAGGTCATATATTTTGAAGAGGCTTATTATTCATTAACACAGTGTCATTATTAGAGCAGGGAATTACTTTTTCCTTCTATATTTATGCTATTTGGGGTCTTTGGGCCATAACATTTGGTTTCAAAGTAGACAATCCTAGGTTTGAGCTCCTTTAAACAAGCTATCTTACCATTCTCATTATAATTTTTTGGGGTTATTTTCAGAAAGTGAAGTGTTTAGGGTAGATACATGACATGGTGAAGTAAATTGGGTAAAAATTTTAGAATTTAATTCACTATATTTTCAGAGTTATAGACTGTTTAATTTAGGGATTTTGTCTAGTCCCCAAACTAGGCTTAAACATGTGATTTTGGAAAAATGGTCATATTTAAAGATTGTGAAATCAAAATAAAGTTCCACTAGTTGAATTAGAAAAACAAACCAAAATATTTTAGATCCAAATTTCAAACCTGGAAGTGAAGTATTGGTGACATGGTAGCTCATACAATTTCACTCTCCTAAAATAGGGTAAAACCAACAAGGTTTGGTAATTCAACCATAACAAACTCTTGGAAGCTCCAAATTGCATGGGTTTAGTGAAATATTGAAGAGTAAATATCATAATATATTCTATAAAAAAAATTAGCAACAAAACACTAGAAATAAATAATTTATAATAGGTTGATTTTTTGCTAACAGAATAGTCTCCAAAATCCTATATCTGTCATGTCTAGATGTAATAGACAAAATGTGAGTCCTAGAAAGGATTTTAAGGGTTCATCCTTGGTAGAAGAAGATAATGAAGAGGCGAAATTTAAGATGTCCATGTTTGAAGAGATAATCAAGAGCCTATAATATATAGTGGCAAGGAAAGTTGACAACCTATATATGATAGGTAAAGTTGAATTCCAAGATTTTAAATATGATGTCAAAGAGATGGGAAATTTACATGATCGCAAAGACATGTAAGGGAACATTTTGGAGATAAGATGCCTCCATACCCTAAATTCACCTCCTCAAAATATATAATAAGGAGAACAAGATAGTTCAGTCCTAATCATATATTTTAACAAATTTGGAGAAAAAAAGCTTTGAATCCCACACATTTGACCATTCATCACTCCAAGAGCGATGCCATATTGGGTTCAACTCAGGACCAAGGAGTTAGTTCATTCCCAAGATCTATATGAAGAATTTTAATGGTAAGATCCCATAACATGGATATTCCATATGGAGAAATTTGTTTATCTATACCAAGTGCCAACTTTACAAAAGGTAACTATTGCATCCTTGTATGTAGAACATGGTAAATTTATGTGGTACCAACAACTTTGTGATAGAAAAAATGACTCAATTGTCTTGTGGTTCTTTTTATAGATGAATTGATATCACATCATAGGTATATTATGAGAAACATCTTCTTTAGCTATTTGATAAAGCTCAAGAAAAGAGGTCTAGTTACAAAGCACATTTGACAATTTCAAAAAGTTGAGTCTTAGAGTGAAGAACATTCTGGAGGACAATTTGTTGGATCACTTTATAGGAATTTTAAAGGAGAGAGTTCAACATTAGGCATGTCATTTGGACCCTATCCTTGGATAATGATTTCAATGTGGCAAGGAAATTTGAAAGTAAAAAATAGAAAGATTGTCATTAACACCTATGAGGGCACAATGTTCCCACTCCTGAGCTCACTCAACCTACAAGGTTGAGACCCCAAAAACTAGGTGAAAGAAGAGAAGAGGGACTATCTTTCAATTGTGAAAATAAGTACAGTAAGGGTCATAAATGTGGTGAGAATAAATTATTCTACATTGATTAAGAATATGAAGAAGAAAAAGAACTAGAACCCTCTCAAGATCTATAACTAGATTAGATTGCCCCAACTATATATTGTCATGCTTTAGTTGGCATCAGAAATCAAACTTTGAAGATAAAAGGATATATCAAAAGAAGTAACGGTGTTGATTGATTATGTTAGTACCCATAACTTCATTAATTGCAAATTATCCAAACCTCTCAATTGCTTTATATATCCAACACCAAAGTTTTGAGTAATGATTTTAGATAGGGGTACCATGAATTGTTTAGGGAAGTGCCATAGTATTAAGCTCACTACATGTGATTATTTCTTGGATAGCCCAATGATTTCAATCCAAATTGATGGTGCTTATATGGTCTTAGGGGTTCAATAGTTACAATTTTTGGGACTGGTGACTTTTAATATTCATAAACTTTTCATGTGATTTTCTTCATAAGGAAAGGAAAGTGAACTCAGAGGTATGAAATGGAAATAATCTAAAGTGATAATCTCTAACAACATGAAAAATTGTTAAAAAATAGATGCCATGATGTAATTGCAAAATTGTTCTCACTAGATGTTAAAACATCTAAACCCTCTGTGCCCTCAGATCTCCAAAGAGTTATTGACAATCTTTCCAAAGTATTTGTTGAGACATACAAAAGTCATCCTCATATTCAAGAGCATGATCATGCTATTGAATTGATTATAGGGAGCATTCCTCCTTACATCTAACCCTACAAATTCCTTTATGCCTAAAAGAGTGATGTTGAGTGTATGGTTCAAGAAATGCTAGAGGCTAGCTTCATTCAACCTTAGGGACAAAGTGCCTTCTTGTCACCATAGGTGATGGTTTACAAACAACATTGTTCATGGTGTATGTGTCCTTATTATAAGGAGCTCAATAGAATCATTATTGAAGATAAGTTTTCTTATTCTTGTGATTGATCAATTATTAGATGAATTGCATGGAGAAACTTTATTTACTAAGTTGGATCTTCATTCAAGATATCATCAAATTATAATGAGGGATGAAGACATCCCCAAAACATCCTTCAGAATGCATGAAGGTCATTATGTGTTTTTGGTGATGATTGTTATCCTTACCAATGCACCTTCAACATTTCAAAGCTTGATGAATTTTATTTTCAAGCCCGCCCTTAGAAAATTTGTGTTAGTATTTTTTGATGATATACTAATTTACAACAAATCTTGGGAAGATCATGTACAACATGTTGACGTGGTCTTAAAATGAGGAGCAACAACAATATGAAAAACATTCAAAGTGTTATTTTGTGCTTTGGGAAGTGGAATATTTGGGTCATATCGCATCCCATGAGAACATTAAAGTGGACCCTAACAAAATTAAAGCTATGATGGAATGGTAATTCCTAAAACCTTAAAGAATCTTATGGGATTATTAGGATTGATAGGCTAATAGTGCAAGTTTGTCAAGAACTCAGGTCAAATAGCATCACCTCTAACATCATTATTGAAAAAGGATGCCTTTTCTTGTACTCAATAAGCAACCCAAGTTTTTGAAAACTTAATGAGGTCATTTGTAGAACTGTTTTTTTGGCTACCCATGAACCTTTATTGCGAAGTATGATGCATCAAGGCATGGCATTGGTGTAGTTTCAATGTAAGAAGGAAGGTTCCTTGCCTTTGAAAGTTGCCAACTTAAAGGAAAGAACTTACCAAAACCCATTTATGAGAAGCAAAGGTTGGCCATACAACATGGACTTAAGCAAAGGTGCTCTTTCTTAATATGAATACACTTCAAGGTAAAAACATATCATGATATTCTAAAGTAATTCTTAGAACAATGACCATCTTTAGAAGAGCAACAAAAATGGGTCACAAAGATGCTAGGTTGTGACTTTGAAATTATCAACAAAAAAGGGAAGAAAATTGTAGTGGTAGACGCACTTTTAAGGAGAGAAGAAGAAATTCAGGCCTTACTTTGTGCTATATCGATTTTAAAAGTTGACTGGGTGGAAGAATAAAGGTTAGAATGGAAATAGGAATAGAATACAAGATAGATCATTAAACAACTACTACATGACCCTAGTGCATCACATAATTTTGTATGGATGTCAGAATTCCCAACTCAACTAGAAGGTTCTCACAAATCTGCACACTTTGTCTATAGGTGACACTCAAGATTTTTGAAAACTTATCATAGGATCAAGAAGGATTTTTCTTGAAAGGGTCTTAAAACTTACGTTCAAACTTTGTGGTTGAGTGTTTGGTTTGCCAACACTACAAAGGAAATAATGTCAAGGCCCTGGGACCTCTAGAACCGCTAGTCATACCAAGTCGGCACTAGGAAGAGGCCTCAATTGATTTACCAAAGACCTATTAAAATATGAAGAGAAGAATGTCATCATGGTCGTGGTGGATATACTCACAAAGTATGCCCATTTTTGGCAACTTATAATGCTTATAAAGCAAGTATAGTAGCCGCAACACTCATGGAAACAATGCAAAAGCTACATGGAAACCTGAAGATTATTGTGAGTGATAGAGATTCAATTTTCATTGGTAATTTTTGAACAAACTTGTTTTCTTGTTTGGGTACTCAATTTGCTTGCAGCTCCTCTTATCATTCTCAATCTAATAGGAAAATTGAGATAATGAATAAATATATACAAGGTTATTATCTCTATTGCTTTTCATTTAATAAACAAACATAATGGGTCAAGTGGTTACCATTGGCAGAATGTTGGTAGAACACCTCCTTCTGTACTTCATCCAAATTGTACTCATTTATGGGGACTCTATGGGTATCATCCTCCATCCATTAGATCACCCTTGGGAGGGAAATGTAAGGTTTGAGTAGTGGAGGATCACATAGAGCACCAACAAGAGGTTCTCTGACCAACAAAAAATAGGATGAAACAACAAGGATATCAGCATCACAATTACTCAAGGAACTTTGAAGTGGGGGTTTGGGTATTTCTAAGGTTGCAAACATACAAATAGTTGTCCCTCAAGCAAAAAAATAAGACCAATAAATTAGAACCCGAGTACTATGGTCCTATAAGGTGGGCAGAGGATTGGCAGTATGGCTTAAATTGGAGTTGCCTCCATCTTCAAGTTTCCATATGATTTTCCATGTCTCTTGTTTAAAGAGGGTAATTGGTAACAAGATCCTAATTCATACTATTTTGCTAGATCTTGATGAAGAGGGAAAAAAAACACTATAACTTGAAACAATTATTGAAACTTAAACTGAGCAACTACGAAATCAATAAATTACTAAGTATATCATCAAGTGGAAGAACCAACTAATATAAGATTTGTAATACCCCCAGGTTAATCCCCAGTGTAATTGTAAACATATGTTTATAGGCTGGTGAGCCAGGATATTATAGGCCAGAGTGCCTATGTGATTATTAGGCTTAGAAGCCTAGATTGCTAAAAGGCCAGCATGCCTATATTGTAATTTGTAATCATACTCACATTATTAATAAAATACATCACTACTGCAGACCGACCAAACAAAAAGAGATGGGGGGCTAAACTCCACTAGAAAGGGAAGGGGAGGGGATAAGAGTCTAGGAAATGGGCTAAGCTAAGGGGGCTTAAGCCTAATGGAATATTATATTAATATTCCTTAAAGCCAAAGTATGGATATGAATATATCTTAAGTTTTAAAAGTGGGGACAATGGAGTCCCTTATGTGCTAAGTGTCACATATGGCACATGCAGATGTAATTTGGGCGATATACTGTAATTATCCATCTATGTTATCATTCGATCATCATTCTTGGATGATTCCACCCTCTGTACCTGAGATTCGTACTACGCAGTCGTAACTAGATTGGGAAATCCTGGAAGCATTTTCTGGGCAAAATGGGACTAAAGAGGTGGGTTGTCAAGCCCGCATGGCTATTGAAGAGGTGGGTTGTCGGGCCCGTGTTGTTGCTGAAGAGGCGGGTTGTCAGGCCCGTGTTGTTGTTGAAGAGGTGGGATGTCAAGCCCATATGTTGTCGAAGAGGCGGGTTGTCAGGCCTGTGAGTAGTTTTCTTTGGGTGAGAAACTACTGGGAATTATTCCCATGTGCATTGGGAAATAACTGCGGGGCTCTGAGACTTCATGTCTGACCTGTTGTTGAATCCCTAGAAGGGAAGTGGGGTAGCCGAAGGACTGTTGAGCAAAGAAGAGGCACACTTCTCGAGGTGGGACAACCATGTGGGGAATGAGCAACTATAGGCTAGTTGAAGCAGTTGGGCACCTTGGAAGGAGCAATTCTGATGATTATTAGACCTTAGCCTGCCTTAGGATTCCCTTGGTCCTGGTGGAGTTTTAGCCCCAGCTCAAGGATGTCCCACTGCTGATAATTATGAGCAATGTGGTCTATGGCTGGGAGGAACGTGGAAGTTCTGCATGCAGTTGGTGTTTAATTTGCAAAAGATAAGTGTGTCTATGTGTTGTTTAAATTACTGAGTGAATGGTTATGTGCCTTCTATTACGATTTTTCCTGTATATGTTATTTATATATATTTTTTGTTATTATGCTCTAATATGTGCATCTACAAAGCATATGTTTAATTAAATGATATTAGGGAATTATGTTGAATTCCTTGTAATGGTGAAATTGTTGGTGTCAAAAGTCGAAATTTTGATGTGGCATTTCCCAGCAGGGAGTTGGGGACATTACAAAGTGGTATCAGAGCTCTAGTATTCAACACTGAGCTTGGATGGGCCAATTAACAGAGCTCACTATTGACAGCCATAATATAGATTGTTCTGTGTTGCTGCAACAACCAAGCAAATATGAGATATAATTTCATATTTTGGGAAAAAGTTGAACTTCCTATGAAACAAATTTAAATTTCTTAATGAAATTTGTATGATATTATCTCATGTTGAATGTATATGTGTGATACAAATGAGATGATGGTTATTGAAGTTGGAATGCTTAGGAAGAATGGCTATTGTTGGGGCATTGGAGCCATAAATTGCAGATCCATTGTGGGGATATGGTACTGCATTGGCACTCTCCTTGTGTGTGAAAGCCTTGGCAAGATGGATCATTGAAGGATTCTATGGAAGTAAAAGGATGCTTGAGCCTTGAAGGGTGAGTGCAACAAGGAAGAGGTAGCTCAAGAACGCCGCAGTGAGCAGAATTCTTGCATGAAGCAGCTCTATGAAATAGAGAAAATGACTTCCAACCGAAGTATGAATACATGAATTTGGTTCTTGGAAAGTACAACACCAAGAAGATAACAACTTCAATAGCAAAGGCATGGAGATTTTTGAAGAATTTTTTAATGTACATTGTTAATAATGCATCGAGGATAGTGCATAAATAAGGGGGAGGGGAATGTAATACCCCCAAGTTAATCCCTAGTGTAATTGTAAATATATGTTTATAGGCTAGTGAGCTAGGATATTATAGGCCAAAGTTCCTATGTGATTATTAGGTCAGGAAGCCTGGATTACTAAAAGGCAAGCATGCCTATATTGTAATTCATAATCATACTCACATTATTAGTAAAATACATCACTATTGCATATCGACCAAACAAAAAGAGACGGGGGGGGGTAAACTCCACTAGAAAGGGAAAGGGGGGGCTAAGAGTCTAGAAAAGGAGCTAAGCTAAGAGGGATTAATCCCAATGGAATATTATATTAATATTCATTAAATCCAAAGTATGGATATGAATATATCCTAAGTTTCAAAAGTGGGGACAAGGGAGTCCCTTACGTTCTAAGTGTCACATATGGCACATGCAGATATAATTTGGGGGATATAATGTAATTCCCCATCTTTTCCATCATTCCAAGATGATTCCACCCTCTGTACCTGAGAGTCATACTACACTGTCGTACCTATATTGGGAAAGCCTGGAAGCATTTTTGGGGGAAAATGGGACTGAAGAGGCGGGTTGTCATGCCTGTGTGGTTGTTGAAGAGGCGGGTTATCAAGCCCATTTTGTTGTTGAAGAGGCAGGTTTCCAGGCCCATGTGTTGTTGAAGAGGTGGGTTTTCAAGCCCGTGAGTAGTTTTTTCTGGGTAAGAAACTACTAGGAATTGTTCCCTGGTGCACTGGGAAATAGCTACATGGCTCTAAGACTTCCTATTTGGCATGTTGTTGAAGCCTCGGAAGGGAAGTGGGGTAGCCGAAGGACTGTTGAGCAGAGAAGGGGCATACTTCCTGGGGTGCGACATGCATGTGGGGAATGAGAGACTATAGGATAGTTGTAGCAGTTGGGCACCTTGGAAGGAGCAATTATGTTGATTATTAGACCTTAGCTTGGCTTAGGATTCCCTTGGCCCTGGTGGATTTTTAGCCCCAGCTCGGGGGTGACCCACTATTGAGAGTTATGAGCAGTGTGTTCTATGGTTGGGAGGAACATGGAAGTTATGCACACAGTTGGTGTTTAATTTGGAAAAGATAAGTGTCTCTATGTGTTGTTTAAATTATTGAGTGAATGGTTATGTGCCTTCTATTACGATTTTTCCTCTATACATTGTTTATATATATTTGTTGTTATTCTTCTCTAATCTGTGCATCTGCAAAGCATCTGTTTAATTAAATGGTATCATAGAATTATATTGAATTGTTGGTAATGGTGAAAATTAATTGTATTAGAAGTCAGAATTTTGATGTGGCATTGCCTAGCAGGGAGCTACGGATGTTACAAAATGTAACATGGGAAGATGAGTTCTTCATACTGAGGATTCTTATTCATTAACTATATATCATTATGAAGGCATGTAATTACTTATTCATTCTATTTTAATCCATTTGGGGTATTTGGACCAATAACAAAAACCATTTTCCTTCATTGCAAGGTCATGCAAAGGCTCCTAAAGGCACAAAGAAATATTGTCCTCCCATGCAAGAATTTGGAGTAGATCCATGAGTTGCTAATGCATACATGAAAATAATAGCTCCATTTGGGTTGACATGTTGTCCCCACCCCACCTTATAGCGCCAAAATTTTGAAATGGGCAAATGACCCTCGTCAACCTCATAGGCTCATTGGACAAAAGTGCCCAATTAGAAGTTCCTCATTGGATGTCATGATTTGGATTTTATGAGTTTAAATGAAATGCATTCAATATGCAATGTAAGAATGAAGTATGAAATGTAGTTAACTAAATCCTAATTAAAGGAGTAAGGAACAAGATCTTGAAATGCAATTGATAATAGCAAGAATAGTCCCTTATGTTATCATAAATTGAACTAAATCGAACAATCCTAACTCCCTCCCAAAGTGAAATGATTGACTGTTAGGAGCACTTCTTGTCATAAAATTAGTTGGCCACCATACTAAAATGAAACATTATTAGACATATAATAAAAGTGAGAATAGTCCACCAACTAAAGTAGATGTATAATCAGAGATCCTCAAAGATCGTGAATAGCCTCTAGTCACTAAGAAGATCCCTATTTCATATCAGATGTTGGCAAGCATAAGATAAGTGAGAATAACCACCATAACATGAGAAGAGTTCCATAAGATAGAATGTTCACACCCACGAGTACCAAGAGAACGAAGAAAGGAGAGAATAGTCTCAAGACCAAACAAGGCTCTATAAGAGCATAAACACACTAGCTAAATGAATCATCTTTCTTAGGATATGAAGATAGCTTACAATGCCAAAAAGTGAAGCCTTTGCTTGAAGACAATGGTTCTATTTATAAGTTTACCTCACATCTTTTTCCCTTCCAACCTCCATGACTCTTCACATACCTCAAATGATTGTCTTCATCTTTCTATTCATGTATCTCCTATTTTGAATATTTTACAAGTTTAAACTTTTTTTCCCGGAAAACTTTCGAGTAATTCCCCTCATTTCGAGGGCAATACCCAGGGTAAACCATACAATCTTCAGGGCACAAGGCCAATCAACAACAAGGTTCAAAGACATTACAACAATATACTCATTAAGAGCTCAACATGTTACTTGTGGGAATTGAACCCAAGTGGGGAGGATAACAATCCTTCCTCCCAACCACCCGAGCTAAACCCAATGGACAATAACAATTTTAAACTTGTGAATAATAACATTATAATAAAAATAATATTATAAATGTTCTTATGGGTTGTGAGACTTATACAATAAATCGAAATGGAAAACATTTCCTTTGCTTTTAATTTATTCTTGAATGGCTATGCTAAACACTTTGGAAATTTGTATTCAT
>ML783701.1:115524-138208 GCA_009831015.1 Picea engelmannii
CTCTCTCTCTCTCTCTCTCTCTCTCTCTCTCTCTCCTACAATCCTTTGGTATCTTATTGCATGGAAATGCAAAGTAACAGTTATTTTATTTTATCAAATGAAGTAATATTATTACTGGGTTAACCAAAGTTGGGTTCCCTAGGTCTCCTACAAGGAAGATAGATATGGTTTTGGGATTTTCTATGTTCTACAATCCTTTGGTATCTTATTACCTAGAAATGCAAAGTAACAGTTATTTTCTTTTATCAAATGAAGTAATATTACTGGGTTAACCAAACTTGGGTTCCCTAGGTCTCCTACAAGGAAGATAGATATGGTTTTGGGTTTTTCTTAGGAGGAAATTTGTCTATTACTCTATGGTGTGTTTTCTTGTTGTTGGCGTTCTTATGGAAGTGTTCTTCTCCCCTGTTCTGGAACAACCTATTAAGTATCATCATCTTGAACCATCGGGGCTTATTTGTGTGGCTTCTCCTTGACGTTGTCAATGATTATGTTTACAAGGCTTTCTCTAGGTACCTCTCGCTATCTTGCTCATCTATTGTGGTGATTTGTCCAGGCTACATGATTACTTTTGCTTATCCCTGATTTTTCCAAAAGGCCATGTTCCCTCCTCATGCATTATGGTCCCCACATTGTCTTCTTTCTTCAAATTGGAGCATCATGGAACCTCAGAAATATAGAATGGCCATCAATAACCTTTATGAAATCATTCAAAACATGGAAAGGAACCAACATGAATAGTTTGGAAAAATCATGGAAACCCTCGAGAATCATGAAGAGAAAATCATTGAATTAGTGAAGGACTGCTATGAAATAAAACAGGAAATCCAATATGAAAGTGACACTCTTTCATCAGGCTCTACAACCTCAGGTTAATATTCGAGCCAAGAAATGGACAAGGACAAAGGCAAGAGACCTAGACAACAAGCAAAGGTTACATCTTGAACGGGCCAATTCTCTGCTCCTCTAGATCCAAAATGATTTATCTCTCTTCTTATGTTTTGTAAACCAATATGTATTGTGCATGTCTTTTTTCCGGATATACACTTGCAAGGACGTGAAATATTTAGAGACAACAAGATTAGGAGAAAAGTTACTTGATGATAAAGTATTTATGTTATTGTCACTAATATGACTCTCTGAAACAATAGATAATTTTATTCTACAACACTTTGACATTTGGGCCACCTTAATATATATTCTGTAGTTCTGGTTTAAAAAAATACATACCATAAACTAAAAGTAATTCCCCAATTTCATGAATAAATCTACATTCAATCAAAACATGGAATTTCACATTCAAATTCGCCATTAAATAAAAACATTGTCAACTAAAAATGAATCCTATCAATTGTTCAAAGATCATAGGTAGCCATTAGAATGTGTCAATCAAGACTTAAATAGTGTGGAGGATGCATTCAATTAATATAGAGATCAATCACACCATTCTGGTGGGGGGAAGCTTATTCAAACCCCTAGTTCATCATATTCATTTTCAGATCATTATTATTCAATGGAAGTGTCGTGCTCTTAGGCACCAAATGGAAATTTGAAAGGGGGAAATCAATTACAACCATGGCATGGTGATTTGGAATGATTTGTTGCTACTAAAACACTCATTATGAGCCTCTCCAAGCTTCCCTTCAATTGCAAAATCACACAAGAGAGACATTTTAATAAACATTTAACTATGGAGAGTATTGGGGTTTGGATAAAAGTTCCCAATAGGCCCATAAACAATTTGGAACACATGTGTTGTGCAACATCTCCTCCAAAGCTTCAATTTAACTTAGGGAAGCCATTTTTCCCTTGGGTCATGGAATTCTTCTTCAATTTGCTTACAACCCCTAGTGAAATGTTTCAATACAATAAGGAAACCAATGAGAGTGAACCCACCCCCAATAACTTACCCTAGAATAAGTTGTGTCTAATATGGATGTCATGGCTATAGTATCACATTTAAATGACTATGTTATCACTTTAATCTCTTAAACCCATTCCAATCCCCTCAAGAGCTCCAATGATAAAGTTCAAAACTCAACTTCCCATAACTTAACCCAAATTTTTGGGTTAAAAGGAATCAACATACTACAACAACATTTCCTCTTGCACCATCCTATGATCTCCTTATTGCATGGCCCTAGAATATGCATTGGGAAATGTGTCATGAAATGAAAGTTCTCAGAATTCATTGAAAATTGGAGGATACCCATATTTCTACTTTACGATCACTATTGTCTCTTCAAACTAAGAAAGATTCATTCTTCTTGATTATGTTTTTTTTCCCTTCATTGATAACATGTAAAAAATAGAAATTTAAGAGAAAAATGGCAATTTCACTAGGTTCAATCCATTGAGTTCAAAAGGGTGCTTGCAAGATGAGATGAGTGATTTTCTCTTTGGGAAAACATCCTCGAAAAATGCATTGGGCGTTGTGCACAAAAAGAAAGTTCTCAAAATTCATTGAATGTGGAGCGCAATCATATTTTGACCTTCTAGTCACTTTTATCTCGTGAAGCTAAGTAAGACACAGTCTCCTTCAACATGATTTCCACTCTCCATTGAAAATTTGTTGAAAATATAAATTCAAGGGAAAAGCCAAAATGTCAAAAATGGCAATTTCGTTAGGTTCAATTGGTTGGGTTCAAGAGGGTCCTTGCAAGGTGAAGTGAGTGATTTTATCTTTTAGAAAACTTGGGCAAAACTAAAGTTTAAGAGAAAATCCCAACTAGCCAAAAATATCTCAAACCACATGGAAAGAGAGAGTGAGGCAAATTATTGAGTCCAAATTATTGAATTTGAAAAAGTAATTGCAAGGTAAGGTGTACAATTTGGATTTTCAAAGATTCTCTTTGAAGGTGAAAACTAAGAAACCTAGAAAACTCATTTACTTCACTCAAAGACTTCCCAGATTTGTTACAATAACAAAGATTGTAAGAAGGATTGAGAATAAACCATTGAGGCCTCCCTAGATAAAAAAATAAAAATAAATAAAAAAAATTATATGAATTCCATGGTTGTAGTAGCTCATATCCATGGATTTATCATCCTTAGAGACCTTCTACAAGTGCCAAGTTCCCCAAGAATATCTAAGAAGAAGCTAAAACCCAAACTTGCCATAATTTACCCAAACTTGGCGAGCTTGTATAAATCGTCATTTTGAATAACTTTCACCTCTGAAACACTACTAAATCTCATTGTTATACAACCTAAAATGATGCATTGGAAATGTGCAAAAAAATGAAACAACCCAAAATCTGTTGAAAAATTGATGGATATCCATATTCATCTTTCTAAAAATTTTATCTCTCAAAAAAAAAAGTGAGGTTCAACTTCCTTCTCATTATTTAAGCCCCATGAATTCCTAGCAACAACTACAAAGGAAAATAAAAAGAACGAGGGAGAGATGTGTAAATGGATTTCTAATAAGTCACGGTGAAATAAGAAGTTTTCTCCCACTTCAATAGGATAATTGGTAAGTATTTATAGCTAAAACAGACATGCATCTTTCCCAAGTTGTAGTGATTGATTGAATAGAGATAAAAACAACTCCTTGATCCAATATTTATATTTAATGTTTTACCTAGGATTTTGATTACTTTGTAGAAATGAAGTTAGAATAATATAATTAGGCAATGTATAATCAAACAAATCAATTTTGATACCCTTTTCTTACATGGTTTGTCTTATTTCTAACTTTTGGTGCTTTTGAAATGGTGTTATGTTATCATTAATTAGATGGATATGTGTTGTCCTACAATACAAGATTACTACATTTTTATTAGCTTAATCAAGACTAGTAAGACATGAACATTAATCGATGAGATGTAATAATAAACACAATACACTACCCAATGCATTTAATATTAATGAGAAATTGGATTAATGTCATCATAATATTGATTGAACTTTTGATTTTGAGGCATTCTAACTATAAGCCTTTGATTATTTATTGCTTTTGAAACTTATGCATAACATTCTTGTACCTATACATTATGCCATCTCAATTGCAAAGTAGAACACTATCTTGTTAATACAAAGTGGGAAACATTTGTCGAAACCAAACCATCAATACAAGATTATTCAAGGAATCACTCAACTCACACCTCTTCACTAATTCACATGAAGTATCCAAATATCATTAAAATAAGATCATTGTTGATACAAAAATCAATCAATCTTGATCCATTTATCATTCATCGGTAATGGAAGCAATATGATGAAATATGTAATAAATGAATCCATGCATTAAATTTTTTCATTACACAAACATTACTTATCTAGGTCTCATGATACATGCATTAGATAACAATGATGATGCATTTAGTAGTGGTGGGATTAGAATGTACTTATGTGATGTAGTAGATGCAATGCATGTTTATATATGTTTTGATTACTATGCAGATTCTTAAGCTTGGATATTTGTACTACTTCATGCATACAATCAACATGCCATTAAAAGGAACCATTCATGGATCATCCATAATGAGCACAAGAAAATACCACAATCAAACTATCACAATGAGCTATGGTGCTTCGATGAGATTCTTGTGAGAAAGATTATTTTGTAATCTGCATACCATCAAGGAATAGAGAAATGAAAGAAAACTAAAATATTATTGAACCAAGACATCCATTCAGCTAAATTCAAGGTAGAGATCAATCAATCATCTAGTCACAAGCATTCACATGCAATTCAAGATGGTTGATGTTCAAAGAAAGTCCACTCAATGATTGGGTAAGTTTTATTGAGAGTGCCTTTAAGGTGAGATACACAATCATTACTCACCTTTGTGTACTTTGAGAGTGAGTAAAGATAGAAAACATCCATGCACACAAAGAAATACTAAGCAAACACCTTTGAGGACTTGTAATACTCACCCACATTTCATTACCATCTAATTGCAAAAAAAACAATGGCCGAAAATGGGGAGAGAAGAAAGCATTGATCATCTAATCAAAAGAGTCATTTTTCATGAGAGATGCAAGATTGAATAAGTGAACAAGTTCTAGCATATCTAATCTTCCAGTGAAAACCGTTCATTTAAATAAACATGCATCCAAATTTAGAAGAACAAGTAAAGAATGTCAATGCAATTAAGACTTCACACAACTTGCTCGATCACCAACAAAACAATGCAAGAACCCAAATTCATTCTTAGCCAAAGAAGAGAATTGTAACATCCATGGAGGCAAACATTATCCAACTACTCAACCAATATTATCTAAAGAAACCAAGGTGATATGAAGCAACAAGGAAAGATCAATGCAATGGTTAATCAAAAGAGCTCAATGATGCAATAAGACCCAAAGAGCAAGCAACACTCGCAATGAACCATCCATACATATTAAAACAATCAAAGAATCCATTCATCATTAACACAATAAGATGTCGAGTAAGATCCACTCAAGAGAAGACATCATAATCATAGTAATACCAATAGTTAATCACTCAACAAAGTGCCCCTAGCATTCAAACACACTCCCAATAATGGGGTTAGTTGGGAAAACCAATAAAAGAGCTTGAAATCACACGAGTGTACCATTACATCAAAAACTTAAGACATGAGGATAATAAGATATGAATGGTGAGGATTAAAAAAAATCAGAGGTGATATGGGGTCAATTGATGACCTCAACAAATGATGACACATTGGATAAATCAAAGAATCTCCAATAGATGTCACTAAGCGATGAACATGAAGTGAAAGAAAATTTGTATGCTTTACATGGAAGCCTAAGAATTGAAACATAAGCAAATTCACTAAGGGATTTCCTTGCGAGGGAATTAATGATCACACTCACAAACTAGCTTGATGAAATTAACACTTGCATTGAAGAAAAAAATTGATGAAATTTATAACTTTAGCATGAATCCATGATCCATGCTACAATCATGATCACATGGCCTACTTAGATTTGGGATATAATTTTTTTTTTTTTATGTGTGTGTTGACACAGGCAAAATTCTCTTTGACAACAGCAGGGGTTACCCTCGATAAGAAGTCCCAATTAGACCTCTCATCGTTTGGAATAGGGAACCCAAGTGGATTATGGCCCAACAACCATTTATGGTTTTGGGTTTACCGGTTGTAGCCCAGTCCACCGATGAAGGTTTTGTAAGCTAAAGAATGAAATAAAGTTGATCTAAGATGCATGCGTCTGGGTGACACTAAGATCACCTCGCATGTTGCCTATCTGGATTGTTGAGTATGATCTTCCTTTAATATTGGTACTTGGCACCATTCAACACATAATAGATGAGTGACCATGAAATAACCTCAAAATAAACTTTTAAAACCACACAATTGAAATTATAGAACTAAAAAATTAACTAAGAGAGAGTTTGTATATGCTTCCCTAAGTTCGGTTCCTAGTTCGTATGCTCTTGGTTGAGGTACGGTGTTCTCTGG
Organism: Picea engelmannii; assembly: GCA_009831015.1. NCBI lineage: Eukaryota > Viridiplantae > Streptophyta > Pinopsida > Pinales > Pinaceae > Picea > Picea engelmannii. Next base: position 121,938 of record ML783701.1, read on the forward strand.
GGCTATTGACATTGTGCCAAATCTTAATCTTTAAAAATGTAAACAATTGGTGAGAAATTTCTAAAATCATATAACTGTGAAGTTGTATATCTCAGAACAATTTTTCCAATAGTATAAGGAACACGTGAAAGAGGTACCAGAGTCAAAATTTACAACCAAAATACGAAAGGTAGTTTGGCAGGGTCCTATCCCTGTATCGAAGCTAGAAGAAGGATCAACCCCGGTGTATTGGTGAAGATGAAATGATTAGCTCCGGTATGTCAGCGAAGATGAAGTGATTAGCTCCGGTACCAAATGTATCGATGAGGAATGGGTGATCTCCTTTGTTGACGAGTCAACCGTGGAGGCAAGTCTTAAAGCATTGCAGAAGCTCCAGTCGTGTCACGTTGTATGAACTCACGAGTGATTGTTTCGATATCAAAGATTAGTTCATGTTTTCATGACATTAATGTGATCTCTGTAGACTCGAATTGAGTCAATGTGCATTAGTTTCATCGTAGAGAAGGTTCATGTGTGTGTTTGAAAAGCAAGGCTCAATGGTTTTATAAAAATTCATAAGGGGTTTTGAATAAAAATAATAATTAATTAAAATATAAAAATAAAAAATAGAGGGGTGGTTGTAATACCCCCTTCTCCCCTCATGGTTCATTGAACATTGGTTTAATAAAGGTTAATGGTTTAGAACATGTATAAAGGAGGAGGGGCAGGGGGGTCATTTCCCCTCCCTTAGTACCTTACCACATTGTAACATGGGGAGGGGGGTCATGGACCATATCCCCCTCCATATCATCACCTAAACGACCATAAAAACCATGAAATAAAACACCCCTCTCAACTTACGCCATATGAAATATCGACAATAATCATATGGTCGTGACATACGGGTGAAGATTGTACCAACTCGACCGGTGTAACTCCTCTCTTGTATCAACGCTAAAACAACGAAGTGTGGTTGTGTACCGGCCTAGTTCCATTCATTGCTCTCGATATGTATCGGCCTGGTTCCACTCTTTGCTCCCAGTATGTACTGGCCTGGTTTGCTCTCGATGTGTACCGGCCTAGTTTGATTCATTGTCGTTGGCACATGGTGGTGAGTAACTCATTTACCACACGTGGGATTTTCTTGAGATGAAGGGAAGGTTCGAGGGCTTGTTTGTTTAAGTGAGAGGGATGTTGGGTAGGGGGAGGTACATGGGTTGGGCCTTCCCCCTCCCACTAGAATTCCCCCAACCAATGTGGGATGAGTGGGCATGGGCCCCTCTCCCCTCCACGTTGGAAACTAAATAAACCTTAATTAAGATTTTTTTTTTTTAAGTTCATTTTTTATTTAAATACTATTTATTAAATTTAAACCATTTTCTTCCCACCGTTTTCAAATATTTTTTTTTGTTATGAATGTCAACTGCGTTATACGGAAGACCTTTTCTTTCACGTCTTGTCTCTTTGTTATATTCTTAAACAACATCACGGGGAATTTTCCTGTTTGTAATTGTTGTTCCATAGAATTGAAGAAGTGTTCATATGTTTCGAACAAATGGAGTTGTGACATGAAGTAATATAATTGTTATTCAATTTAATTTAATAGATATTTGTAAATAAAAAATATAGAATTAAATGTGGAAAGTTGTACCGTAGCTTTGTCATCATCTGTGTTTCCATCCTTTATGTGTAATGTGTATTGCAACTTGACTTTTCTAGCGAGGGTGATGGTAGCTCCAATGGTGCCAATAAGAGACATGTCTGTGTTATCTAAAAATCATTTAATTGACGTTTCTGATATGAAATTGTACCCTTTACAGATCGAAGGAACTGTTTCTACGAGACTTGATTCATTTATCAATATAACACAATCCCAATCACCACGGTTATAGTTAGTTTTTGGTAGGATCTTGAAGTTTGTAATAGACATTCCACTRYTGGGAAGAATCCTTTGCTCGTGTCTTTGGATGAGGTGTGCAGGGACAATCAATGTAACTGTCAGCATACCATATTCGTCTATCATATTAGTGCACAAGATTTTGCGYGATATGGTTGCTTCATCCAAATATGTGTTGTAAACAACCATCACGTCTCCAATGAATACTTCTCCATTCATGCGATTGTTCAAGTCTTCTATTGATACAATATTTAGAGTTGTAAACCTGGACTAGGACGAAAGAATTACAAAAAATAAATAATATGTTTATGATACGAAATTGTACCCTTTACAGATCGAAGGAATTGTTTCTACGAGACTTGATTCATTTATCAATATAACACAATCCCAATCACCACGGTTATAGTTAGTTTTTGGTAGGATCTTGAAGTTTGTAATAGACATTCCACTGCTGGGAAGAATCCTTTGCTCGTGTCTTTGGATGAGGTGTGCAGGGACAATCAATGTAATTGTCAGCATACCATATTCGTCTATCATATTAGTGCACAAGATTTTGCACGATATGGTTGCTTTATCCAAATATGTGTTGTAAACAACCATCACGTCTCCAATGAATACTTCTCCATTCATACGATTGTTCAAATCTTCTATTGATACAATATTTAGAGTTGTAAACCTGGACTAAGACGAAAGAATTACAGAAAATAAATAATATGAAAAACAACTTCTATATATTTTTTTCACATAACTCCACAAGTTACACTGTTATATACATACCTTTCAATTTATTCTCATTGCATTAGGTTGCTTCACTCACACATGTTGATGTTTTATTTGAACAATCATTGTTAATTGCATCACTTATATCTACTAGTATTTCATTTGAACTAAACATAATAAGTTGTAAATGTCATTAGTATGTGACGTTATCTATACATATTCACTTATGTGTTTGTTAAGGTTGAAATGTCTGAAAAAAATTTAGTATATAAATATTTACTTATGTGATTGTTGTTGATGTGATGTTTGTTATCCTTGACTGCTAATGCTTCCCTAGCTTGTCCAACTTCTCATGTTTTGAACATTTACTATGCTTGAAGACCAAGTATATATAATATATTTATATCATGTCTATATTGACATACATTCTTCATGTTTCTATTCCTTTTTTTATATGGAGATATGAACATTAACTTTGCAATATGTGTATGGTATAGTATATAGTATATAATAGTGCGGAAGTGTTAGTAGACAAAGAAGAAATGATAATAAAACATGGCAATATCTTTGACATGGAAACATTGGCTAGCAAGCTAAAGTAGACAGATGGCCTATTAGTAGTAACATATACATAATGACATACATAGTACGATGGGCATAGAACATGGTTTGCATGAATGAGCATGGTAGTACAATAACAAACAAGGAGGATTCCTTCCACTAGTCAATCCATATGCATTGTGGATATAGAATACCATGCATCATGGATATAGATTACCATATATGCATAAAATTTTCTAGAAAGGATAATTTGGATGGGTTATTGTTATTAGCATGCCTTCTCTTTGAAGTATGGCATTATAGACATACAACGTAGAAGAGGTAATACTAAATCATGACCAATATATTTGGTTTGACCAGTTCATGCATATGCATTGTGAATATAGATTACCATGTAGCATGGATATAGATTTATACATATGTGTATAATTTATTCGAAAGAAGATATTGGTTGGGTTATCGTTATGATCATACATTCTCTTCAAAGATTGTTGCTTAGCTTCCTCCCTATGTCACTTATAGTTTCTTCTTCTTCGTCACTTGTTCTATTTGTTTTGCATAAAATGCAATGGAAAAGGAAATAAACTATGAGGTGAGAACAATATGAAATATACAATATTAACAAATGACAAATGAAATGCAAATTAATAAAGTACAAACAAGGTTATAAAAATGTACCTTTTTTATTTTTGCTTTTGTGTTTTTTGTTTTTTCTTACTATCTTTTTAAGTGTTGATGGTTGTTTTTTTAAGTGTTGATGGTTGTTTTAATGTATTTTATATTGAACAAAGTAATTAGACAAAGGAAATAGTTATGCAAATATATTTCAATAAGATGCAAATGTGAATTGTTGATGTATTGTTTTTTTTTGTTATTAGTAACATAGATACTATACCAATCGCTTGTCATTTATGACACGATTTTTTTATTCAATACAAAGAAAAGGGGTTTGTAAATATGTAACAAGGATATGGAAATATGCTTTGGTCCATTAGGAAGGAAATAATAGTTTGTGAATATGTAATAAGAAAATGGAAATATGCTAATATGTAATGTGATGTACATGTATTCCAAACTGCATATGCTAATATGGATTTATGTGTATTTCAGACTTCGAGTAGAAGACAAATTGTATCATGATTTGCATTTGACTAAACATGGCCAATGAGTGCTTTCCATGCATGTTTTGTTTTGTCAAGGAACAGACATTGTAATTGCACATGTAGTTTTCCAATTTATTTGTCTTCTCATTACACTAAGATATGTCGATAATGAAGTCTCCCAGAATGACTAGGCTTTCGTTTGGATGAAAATGACACAATGCTTTTGTGATGGTACTGAGTATGTTGGTCAGAGTTGTGTGTGGTGCGGCATAAATGTTGACTATTGCAATATGGGATCAATGGATTGTTATTTTAGCTACAACGACCTCTACATCTTGTTCTTTGAAGTGCATGTGTTCCAATATTGGTAGATATTTTTTTACCAGTATCATCACTCCATGTTTATTACAAGTTGATATGCAATTGAAGGTTGGAAATTGTTGATTTTGCATGGATAGTGTCATGTATGTTTCTTACAAGCATTAAATATCAAATTGCATTATGTTGTAGTCATTGAGTATGTCATTCATATGTGCATGCAAACTACGCACATTTAGCAAAGGAATTGAGATCAATGAGTTTGACTTTTTGGATTGCAAATCCTATGCCATGCTCCATTTTGCAATGCTTTAGAGGCACTGCATCTTGGTATCGATTTTTTGTTTCACCTTGAAGTTATCCATTGTGAGAGAATTCAACAGATACAAAGATTTTATGTTTCTTACACAAGATAATGTTGTATATACCAATCTATGTATCTGTATCCCAATAGGGTCAAATGGGACATTGTCAAGTGTTAAACCATGTGACCTGTGTATTGTACGTGCACATGCAAGTTGGATTGGGAATTGTTTTTGGATTTTAAAATGGCATGTCTTCGTTGTTGTTGATATTGTTTTTTCTATGCATAATACGGGTATCCACTCTTTGGAAATGTTTGTGCTATATAAATGAGCCAAACTTGTTGGCCTATCAATGACCAATGTGTGGATCATAAAACTTGATCCATAGGACATCAACTTTATCTACTTTGGTGTAGGCTCTTACTATTCCATCTGCACCATTAACTATACCATCTTGTGAATCATAGTTACATGTTATATTTCAACAGGCATATTTAGTTTTATGACAAGTTGAGAAGGCAAAGTTGTTGTATGTTGATGGTACAACACATTGTTGTGGTTTTCTTCCTCCTTGTCAAATGCATTGATTAGAAGTTCATTGTTAGGCATCAGGGATAACATATGTTTGTTATGTAGTGCAACATATTTGTTTTATAGAATAGGTAAGGGAATGTTGGATCATTCAGACCAGGTCGCATGCAATTTGTATTAATATATGTCAAATCGTTGCTTGTTTGGATATTTGTGCGCATGTTATTCAAAATTGTGATAATTTTTTCATATGTTTGGTGCATTGTAGTATGCAATTCATAGCACTTCACACTATCTTTCCAAAAGTCATATGTTATGGTTTGCATGTTCATGGTAGGTTGTTTGAATATGAGGGAATCCTATATGAGTTGTGCTTGATAAAGATCATCGCAAAAGACCATATCTATGTTTCCAAAGTATTTCATCTGTATGTGTTTTATGTTTCTTAGTCTATTGTCAAATGGAGAATAGGAATCAACTTCTGATCAAAGAAGTTTCATCAATGAAGACAAGTTGTAGTTCCTGATAAAGCTTTGACAAGGTGTCTAACCTTTTTTAAGTGGAAGAAAATGAGACTTGTTGAAAGGCATTGGCAATGTGGAATGGATTGTTGCTCCACCTACATTGTAAGCAACTTTACCCGTGTATGACAATATCAATCCTTTTGGTTTTAAAGGGTTAGTTGTATTGTGTGTATCATATATTTGTATGATTGTTTGGAATATCATTTTTGCTGCAAATGTTTTACATGTGCCCGCCCCACTTGTGAGGAACAAGTACAATGGCGTGTGGATGTTCGTTAATTTCTTTAGGGCGATGTCTTTGACAATTACTTGTTGCTCTTTATTTAGCATTATTCTAAACCTACAATATTCTTCATTGTCGAGGAAAAATGGGTGGTATGTGACTTGAAACCCTAGGTTAATTGATTTTTTCATATTTGATTCTTAAGGGCATTGCAAGTCTCCTTGCAAATCGTATTGTTCAAAATGGGATTTAATCATTTCTTTTTTTGTGAATGTACCATCAATATCCATAGGGTTATCATCCAGTTGTTCAATTGCACTTTCGAGATCGCCCCATGTTAGATTGACGTTGTATGTAAATTTAGCTTCATTGATTTGTATTGTACTTGAGTGAAAACTATAAGCAACTTTCCATGTAGGCAGGTTATTTTTCAATGTATGTTCACTTTTTTCAAATGGAACATATAGTAATAGCTTCTCTCTATAGTAATTTTCAATGTCAATGTGTTTGTTGTATTTGACGAACCGTATTACATTTGTTTTTTTTCCTTTTTGATACATGTGTGTACCGTTTTTTTGTACTTGGAGACAAATTCAACAAGATAAATGTTCTTAGTAGAATATGGTTGCTCAATGTAGTAATCAATAATAGAGTGGCACATAACATATTCTAAATTGTCAGGTTCTTGTTTCAATAGAAAGGGTGGCTTAAGCATAAATGTGTGTTGATCTATTGGAGATGTGTTTATAAATATACACTCTCTCAAACTGCAATTTAGTGGTAGAGAGAGTGCTATGTGAACAACTTGTCGAGAGGACATTTGTTGAAGATTAAGTAATGTATTTCCAAGAGTGTGTATCATTTGCATAGCATCGATTTCACTTCTTTCATGTTCTTTGTGTATTCTCTGAAATGCATTTGTCATAGATTTGTCAACTTTAGTCATGTATGAACTGCAATATGATGCTGCAACATATGCGTTGAGCACGTATTGTGCATTTGTGTTTGCATTCCATAAATTTGGCATGTCCTTTGCAAAATTGTTGTTCGAAATATGTGAAGGTTCTTGTTTCAAAAATATTTTTGGTTGTTTCAGCCTACATTATATTAGTTGGATGTACTGATTTCCTGCTAGCTCCATTTCCACTAAGAACTCTTTGAAGGTAATTAGGTTGTCAAAAAAAATTGCTCTAAATATGCAAACAAGGACCTTGACTTCTCATCAAGAGATTTGCCTGGTGGGCCTATCGGTTCAAACACTATTGTCGTTCTCATTGGTGGCATAGGGAAGTTGTATCTATAGTGTGAATTCTTTTGTTTCTTACAACTTATTGTATGACAATGCTTATGCAATTTGGCAAGATTTGGATCTAAGTGATTTGTGTCACATGTTATGTATTTGTCTAAGAAATTTTCAATTTATGAGTTACTGTTGCTTCCATATATTGGAGCATATTCTATCCATGATAACCCATGTTCACGCTCGCTTCCTTTATTTTGGAACTCTGTTACAAAGTAGTAGTCTGATACTTTTTCAAAGAACGTTTCGTCATGACATATCAATTACTTTAAAGCATTTATTCTATGTCTATAGTAACGACTACATGTCACTGGATCTTTTCTTAGGAGGTAATCAACGTCAGTGTCCTCCAATGTTTCAATGTGGTTTTCCTTTCCCCTATTCTTATACAACTTAGTCAATGTAGAGACCAATGCAGTCCACCGATGCTTTGCACTTGTGAATGTGATGAAAAAATTCAAAGGCCCCAACTGTCATATCATTGCAAATATATTTTTCTTGATCTATTGCATGTAATCAGGGGAAATGTGAATGTTTTCGAAGTCTATGTATCTAATATTAGATTTGAGTATTTTCTCCAAGTTTGGTTTGTACTTTACATCTCTTGCTAATATATTTCTCCCTCTTGGTTGTCCATTTCTTATTCACATCCATATGCAAGAGAGCACTTTGTTAATTATTATTCACATTGTTTTGAAAAACAAATTTGTTGTCTGATATGAGAAATCACTACTAGCATGTATCAATTCCCATTTTACTATTTTTTGGTAACTAAATCTCTTTACAATGTCACCGTCACGTGGATCTCTGAAGAATAGTGTTGAAAAATTCATTTATTTTGCATGCTTGTCCTTGAAAATGCCTTTAGCAGGTGCGACTTCTATGAATCATGGATGTGTTGTGACTCTATGAATCCATGTACTAATGTTTCAATTGATCTTTCACTATCCGATTCAATATCCATATGACTTTCACAATCAGAGTTGTCATCGTTCATGCATTTGTGATTGTATTGTTCCAGAACAAGAATCCATTCCTTATTTATAAAGATGTTTCCAGCCTAATATAGAGTTCTGGAACATAATTCTTTGAGTGCTCTCATGACAATGTTTACACATACTTTTTTGGTGTGATGCATGCTTGTATTGCAATCATCTTTTTAATGCAATAGCAATTATCATTGTTTCATTCATGAATTGCGGCTAGGCCTTTTGCACAACATCCATGTGGACAGGAACATTGATAATTGATCCTGTCAAGCCCATATGGGATCGTTTGTAACCCAATTGCCTAATTTGTGAGAATGCAATTCTGAGCAATACAAGTCTCTCTTCAAGTTTCGAAAGTGTGTTTACAATTAGTAATGGCATGTTACATCTTATTTGTTCAGGTGTTGCAAATTGTGGCAATTTCCCATTCTCGAGGGATCTCTTGCAAGCAAGACATGTCTTCTTACTAGAGAGTGTTTTTTTAGTTGTTGTTAAGCTCATATATTCTTCTTGCAAGTCTTGGATGAAGCACCTAATGTTGTGTGAAAAATGGAACTCTTCGCAAATTGCGCATGTGTTCATATGCGTGTCGTGAAGCTACTTCATATATAGTTGTCATGCAACATTCTTTTTTACGTGGACATGCACAGTAGATGTACTCTTTACTAGTCCCTTCTATTCAATTTTTGTACAACAAGGTGTCTGTTTCATAGTAGGACATGTTGATCACGTTATTTTAGTAAGAGGCATTGTTGGGTCGATGGGATATGTATGGTGCTCATCTACATGTCTTTTTAGTTCATGTCCAATGGGTATTATGTCACAACATTTGTTGTTTTCACGAATCATTTTTCTTAAGATTGTGACAAGAAAGCATATGTTGTTTAGTAGCATGTGTGTTCGTTTGATGGCAAGCCATCTTAGAGGTGGAAGCACTATTTGCAGTGACATTTTATCCCTAACATGTATAGGAGGTGTATGGTGAGGTGTTTCTAGGACATGTCTATGAAGCAATGTAATACCTTTCATACTTGGTGTAGCCGACACTTTTGTAACTAGGCAGTAGTCGATCACATGTGTGTTGTTTAGACCCATTGCGGGTTGGCCACAGTGTGCATTTCTCATGACATTGTTATTTCCTCTTAGTAATGATTCATAGTGAATGTGAAATGTATCTATTTTCAAAAGACAATATTGATTGTTCGATCACAGCTTGAGCGATAAGAGTAGAGGTTTACAACGTTGTTTTTATAGGAGGACCATACTTGGATATTTACATTGAAAATGATTTATATCCATTGTAAATAGAATGGCCCACCCTCAATCTTCCCCTTCTCATGTGCCATTTCCATATTTATTAGATATCCTTGCCAATCGTTGATCATTGGTGTGTTGCATATGACATCAGACGACAAATGTTGACGTACGTAGGGCAACACAATATGGTCAACACTCATAATTGCATTGCAAAATGATTACACAATATAAATCGTTGAAGTCTCTTGCTATCAAATAACAAATTGCTCCAAACAGACTATCCCCACAACTAGATGTGCTAGACATTGCTCTGATCAATCCATGAGTATGCATATTATGCATAATATGCATCAAATGGTATTCAAGGTCCTTCCACATTAGTGACAAGTAAGTATTAGATTCGCCAAAATTGCATGTGGATAGTTTTTGGTCAATGGTTTGTAATGACCACTGACATGATTTGCATCATGGAACAAGATGGAATATGGGTCTATACGTGCATCTCAGTTGAAATGTAGATACCTTGTTTTCCTTTTAGTGACTAAATTGCGATCGATGTGTTCATCCATTTCACTAGTCATCATATGCAGAATGTATCTCCCCATAGTCCTCTCTCATTTCCATTTACATTTGAAGAAGTAGATAGTCACATTCTAGAAAGATGTGTGTACGTCGTGGATTACATGCAACTGGTACATAAAATCATATGCTAGCTCATTTTGATACGACTCTAATGCCTCTACATTGCCATTGTGTAAACAGGCCAAGAAATGATCTATTAATCCATTTCGTAATTCAATGGAGGAGTAACGAAAATACAATAGCACATGAAATGCATCAAACAAATAATCCCCAAGAGTATATGAAAATGAATCCAATCTGAAAAGACCATTTCTATCTAGTACATGGTCAATGTTATTATGTGAAATGCACTGCTCTTTAGTTTTATAGGTTTCAACATCAATTCTTTTTGACATTTCGTAACTTATGTTATTCAAATGACCCCTAACTTTTGTTTATGATATTATAGAATTGGGAGGAAAGAGGAAAACACAATATCATAAAAGCATACCTTATTTTTGTTATGTCAATTTTTTTTTATCATAGAAGTCACTCCTAAAAAAACTTATGATTATATAAACTTGCTCCCGAAAAGGATTTTAATATAACTTGCTCTTGAGAAGGATTTTAATATAACTTGCTCATGAAAAGGTTTTTAATATAACTTTCTCCTGAAAAGGATTTTGACCAATATAACTTGATCCTGGAAAAGCAAAATAACAATGAGGATTTATTTCCATTCAATACATATCATAGATTAAAAAATATTCCATTCTACCATTTGATCAAAGAAGCAGAGGTGGTTTCCCCAAGGTGTAGGACAGTCGGTGACAAAGTGTGTTGTTAAGGCACTCCGTGATGTTAAAGTCACCGGTTCGAAACCTACATGGACAAAAAATCCAGCGATGTTAAGGGTTGGTGTGGCTCAGGCCGGGTGCGATCCCCGGGTGATTTTGACGGCTTAGACGCCCCCGAGTCACGGTTTCTTAGCCACAGGTTAGTCCCACATGTCATGGACAAACTAACAAAAAAAGAAGAAGAAGCAAAGGTGGTCTAATGAAACATTACACATAGCCACAATGAAATAAAACAATTATTTGATGGCAGAATCTCTGCAAATCTAGGCACAAAAACATATCTTCGAGTCTTTGCAGTAAACCATACACATCGCAGCTAAATAATACAAGTATCAAATTGTGGAGTCTATGCCCAGATCTACAAGGCTTAGAAGTAACCCATACATATCATAGGTGAATAAGACAAGTATCAGATTGCATAGTCTAGGCATTTACACATACAAAGTTCAAACACCCAATTGCACACATACACATATCGTTTGTACCATTAGGCAACAAAGCTTATCCTTAAGAAAAGTGTGGTGAAAAATTGCATATTTGTGATTGAGCAAACTAATTTTCCAGGTATAAAAAGAAATCACATAAATAACAATGATTACAACTAAGAGTTTGAATGAAAACATTTACAGGCCAGATTGCCACCAAGAAGCCTTTCAAAAACATTTTATTTGACACCAAACCATTAAAGTAGTTATTCCAAAAGAAGACAAGCCATGGGTCTCAAAGGTACAATGTCAACCACTTAATGATCACCAAAGAAATATCGTGATACATGCCATGAGAAACAAGCATGCCATCTTCCAGGTACTTGCATTGTGTGAGAAAGATGTTCCCTTGTTAGTTTCTTTGAAATTGGATAAGAAACTGCCAACCATGATACTATTATCCATACTCATGAGTACTCACACTTGTATAAGCAAAGAGGATTACATAGGAATTTACACATACAAAGTTGAAACACCCAATTTCACACTCACATATCTTCTACACCAGCAGATAACCAAATAAACAAAATTGTTCTAAAGAAACTGCATAGATGCCTACAAAGAATAGGTTCACCGGTGAGGTCAACATAGGGTCAAACGATCGACCAGGCTTCGATTCCCACCATGGTTTGCCCCACTCAAATGGGAGAGGTTTAAAAGGGATGAGACAAAGCGCAATTCCCAAGCAGCTCTAGCAATACAGATAGCCATCAAATATGGCTTATAAACTGAATGAAGTCTATTCTTTTGCGACACAACCCCTTGGGACATGTTGCTTGAAGCATTTTCAAGTCACAACAAAAAAATAATTAAGGAAAGGAACCAAAAAATAACAAATTTGTTGCTTTTAACCATGCCGTAGGTAACATATATTGTTTATGTTTTTTTTTTCTCTTTGCATAAAAATTGGTGAACTTACCATAGGTTCTACAATGTTTAAACTTAAACTTTGTATCTAATTTTGTACTTAATTATAAAATTTGATCTTGTGACTCGAAGAATGTGTATTTTCTATGATTGAAAGGGAATATAAAATTTAAAATAGATATAACAACATCTTCGATGTCAAGCTTTCCATCAAAAATTTCAATTTGTTGGCAGCGTGGTGGTTTGAATGAGTTGCAACAACATTAGGTTTGCTACCAGCATCATGAGGTCAGTTGGCACAAAATAATGTAAATGTGTCATTCTAGTTCCAAGCTATAGAAGTACATAAGCTAGTTTTTTCCCACGGTACCTGTAATATAGAATGGTCACATGTTTTTTAAATTTGGAATTGAAGAAAAAATTTCTTAGATTTGAAAGGTCGAAAGGCATCGTAGCCAAAGAAAATTGCCTTAGTTTTTGTAGGCAAACTTTGCCCTTGGATTTAAACTAAAGATTTCTCCATCTCTGCTCCATCAATTGAGAAATCCTCCGGGGGGACTCCAAGTCATCCTAGTGTTAAGTTATACCTGTATTCTAAGCTTGGACTTGAAATTTTTTTTCTTAGTTTTCAAAGGTCAAAATCCATCATAGTCATAGAAAATTGCATATGTAGTTTTTGTAGACAAACTTTTCCCTCATATTTAAACTGAAGAATTCTTTGTCTTCGTTCCATCAATTGAGAAATACTTTGGGGGGAATCTAAGTCATCCTAGGGTTAAGTTATACCTAAAATTGGATAAGAAACTGTTGACCACGATAATATTAGTCATACTCATGAGTAATCACATATGCATAAGCAAAGCTAACCATAAGGAATACATATGAATTTACACATACAAAGTAGAAACACCCAATTGCACACTCACACATCTTCTACACCCGTAGGAATCCAAATAAACAAAATTGTTCTGAAGAAAATGCATAGATGCCTACAGAGAATAGGTCCACTAGTGAGGTCAACATAGGATTAAACGGTTGACCAGGCTTTGATTCCCACTATGGTCTGCCCCACCCAAATGACAGAGGTTTAAAAGGGATGAGACAAAGTGCAAGTCCCAGACAACTCTAGCAGTATAGATGCCCATCAAATATGGCTTTTAAACTAAAGGAAGTCTATTCATTTGCAACACAACCCTCTGGGACATGTTTCTTGAAGCGCTTTCAAGTTCCAACAGAAAAAAAGAATTAAGAAAATGAACCAAAAAATAACAAATTTGTTCTCTCTACATAAAAATTAGCGAACATACCATAAGTTCTACAATGTCTAAAGTTAAACTTTGTAACTAATTTTGTGTTCGATTATAAAATCTGAGCTCTTGACTAGAGGAATGTGGATTTTCTATTATTGAAAGGGAATACACAAGTTAAAATAGATACAACATCATCTTCGACGTCAGGTTTCTCATAAAAAATGTCAATCTATTGGCAGCGTGGTCATTTGAATGAGATGCAACAACGTCAGGTTTTCTATCAACAACATGAGGCCAGTTGGCACAAAACAATGTAAACACATCATTCTAGTTCCAAGCTACAAAAGTACATAAACCAATTTTTTCCCATGGTACCTGGAATATAGAATGGTCACAAGTTTTCTAAGTTTGGATCTGAAATTTGTTTTCTCAGTTTTGAAAGGTCGAAATGCAATACAACCAAAGAAAATTGCATATGTAGTTTTTGTAGGCAAACTTTGCCCTTAGATTTAAACTAACGAGTTCGATATCTCTGCTCCAACAATTGAGAAATCCTCTGGGGGGGACTCCAAGTCATCCTAGTGTTAAGTTGTACCTGAAATTTCTAGGCTTGGACTTGAAGAAAATTTTCTCAGTTTTCAAAGGTCAAAATGCATCATATTCAAAGAAAATTGCATATGTAGTTTTTGTAGACAAACTTTGCCCTCATATTTAAACTAAAGAGTTCTCTGTCTCTACTTCATCAATTGAGAAATCCTTTAGGGGGGGGGGGGACTCTAAATCATCCTAGGGTTAAGTTATACTTAAAATTTCACAAATTGAAATCGATTGTAGCAACCATTATGAGTAGATGAAATTTGCAACCATTCTTTTGTCTTCCATGGGCTATGAAATGCATGGGTGTGGTTCTAGGTAGCATTGACAGTGTCTTGAATAGAGGAATTCCCTTGCTCAATGGATGCCAGGTTCCATGGCTTAGAAAGGGGTCAATTTTTTATATTGGAAATGGTGTGGGTGGTCCAAAGGCACGTTTGATTGGATGGCTACAACCAACGCATGCACGATTGGAGAGGAGGGAACTACTTCAAGTTAAGAGAGTTGTGAGTGCCTCATGTCTATGAATCTTCTCCTCCAAGAGGACTCCAAGTCATCCTAGTGTTAAGTTATACCTGAAATTTCTAAGCTTGGACTTGAGAATTTTTTCTCAATTTTCAAAGGTCAAAATGTATCATAGTCAAAGAAAATTGTATATGTAGTTTTTGTAGAAAAACTTTACCCTCATATTTAAACTAAAGAGTTCTTTATCTATGTTGCATCAATTGAGAACTCCTTTGGGGGGACTCTAAGTCATCCTAGGGTTAAATTATACCTAAAATTTCACAAACTGAAATGGACTGTAGTACCCATTATGAGTAGATGAAATTTGCACCCATTATTTTGTCTTCCATGGGCTATTAAATGCATGGGTGTGATTCTAGGTAGCATCGATAGTGTCTTGGCTAGAGGAATTCCCTTACTTAATGGATGCCAAGTTCCATGGCTTAAAAAGGGATCAATTTTTTTTATTATAAATGGTGAGGGTGGTCCAAGGCATGCATGATTGGATGGCTACAACTAACACATGCATGATTGGAGAGGAGGGAACTGCTTCGAGTTAAGAGAGTTGTGAGTGCCTCCTTGTTGTGAATCTTCTCCCCATTTGACATTAAATTGTAATGGGTGGGTCTATCAAATGAACATAAGAATGACAGCTTGAAGGATTTGAGATATATGCACATGCATATGGAATAACTTAAATATTATATGGTTGGATTTTTTGATATATAAAAAGTATATGATAACCATTAGCCATTTTTCTCAACTTGAAGCCATTATGCACCTCATAAAACAAATGTTAAAAAAAGGATTTTAGCATTAATAGATACATTTAGCACTGATGATAAAGTGCAATTGAAAATTAAAATGGGAAAAAGGAGGTTGTAGGTTCTATTCCTACCCACACCAATGCACTACTATAATGAAGTTGTGCAATAAGACAACACTACTTAACCCATTGTGCATATCTAAGTGAATGGTTGAAAAGGATTTTTTAGCACCAATAAGTGGATTTTAGTTGTAAGCATAGTGTGGCTTTATATTAAAAAGTGCAATGAAGGATTGAAAGACGAAAAAGAGGTATTGGTTTCAAAATTCACTCCAAAAGAAGCACTAAAAACAGCACCTACATCTAGATTTGGAGAAGAAGACAAAATACGAGTAGAAGAACCCGAGATTTGCTAAAAATACGTGGTTAAATGACACTAAATTCCTAAAATATAATATCTGCTTGGTTTTTGGAAATCATATAATTGATATTTATTTCTATGTCCAAGAGATGAAATTACACTTTATATTGATAAAAATTGAGAATGTATTTTATTTTCTCACGTGAAGTAAAATCATCGTCTATGTTATTTTCCGTTAAAGCTACTATAGATCATGCTTGTTTAAGACATTACTAAAGGTTAGCATTTTGAATTAATTATGATGTGCGGTATTTTTTTT
>ML783701.1:138258-171867 GCA_009831015.1 Picea engelmannii
AGTTATCATCATGTATTAAGACATCATAATGGTCATGTAAATCTTCTGGCTAGAGAAGCCAAACAACTTACCCAAAGCACACTAAGGATAAATGAGCAATATTTATCACATTATCTACCTTGAATTGTCTATGAGTTTAGGCAAAGGAGGTAGTCCTATCAAGACATTAAATTGGATTTATGACATTAAAAATAAGGAAGTGGGGATTCTGGCTACAAGTACCTTCAGAACGAACGAAGGAATTGGCTCACACATTCAAAGGACTCCTCATGTATCGGTGACACAAGGCGCTCACCCCCCTTCCCACATGCACTGTAAGGTATGCCCGTGGAATATAACACTCATTTCATCAGATATGACGTTCTCATCTGGGAATATGAAGGAGCCACTGCAAACATTCATCTATCTTGCCTAGTTTGCATCAACACACGCATGGGATCTGAACTTCATGGGACGATTTCGACAGTAAGAATGATTGTCACCTCACCTATTCATCGTTTGAAGTAAGCCTTTTGTTGTGAGGACTCGACTTCATTTTCGTTGGAAGTTGTGATCAAAGGAAGACTGTGGGTGGAAAATGAATGGTTTGTTTGGCGTTTCAACAACGCCAATTATGCTAATTTTTGGTATAAGCTTTGGTCTTCATTGTGTTTCTACTTGAGGCACATCATGTGGAGGCGCAGTAATTCACCCTGTGAATGCATTGATTGTCGATTGGAGCATCTTCATGAGTAGCTCAATACTCAACAATCCAAAATTGAGGCACTTCAAAGCTCCAACGTTCATTTAACTTGTCAGATTCAAGAACATGAGACCAAGAAGAATGAGGAACTAGCAGTAATTCTTCGAGCAATTAGTCGGCAAGACACTCATATCATATCCTTGCGATGTCGGCTTCAACATCCTCCCTGCATCGCTCCAGGGCATCAACGTCCCTTTCCCTCATAAGGTTCTATGGCATCTTGAGAAGTTCTTCAACCTCAGCCAACTAATGAAGATCAAGAAGTTGCTCTAAGCGAGGTGGATACAACTCTTAAGCTCAATTAGTATTAGTTTATGTAGTGTAAAATTATGTTTTTGTTATACTCTTATGTCGCCATCTATCCCTGGAAAATTAGTAGTTTTTTTGTAATGGGCTTTGGTCTCAAGAGTAGATGGGATAAAAAAAAAAATTGTATCAGTGCTTCAGAACTCTGGCAAACTATATGGTTGCATTAGCTATGGCACAAACTTTTTTTCAATAAAGTTATAATTGTTTCTGTTAAAAAAAAACCAATGAGTTCACATATTGGTTTTTAATAATGGGAAAGAAATTGCAACCCATGCATGGTTTCAATGATAATATTGATAAGATACAAAGGCGAGTTGATGGGAAAATATATTTTTCAGATCCCATATTTTAGTATGGTTGATTTTTCAAATGAGATATAGACACAGATTAAATCAAAATACTTGATAAATTTACAAGGAGAAATGGCTAAACACAGGGTAGAACACATCAATTCTAAAATGGATCTTAAATCATAGAACAATGTAGAGGATGGGATTGGAGATTGAGATGTATGCATACCTGTAATTGCAACACCAATTTGATGATTCTTTGAACGACAATGTGATAGCAATGGAAATTCCCTTGAACTAATTCATTCCTTTCCTTGGAGCACTACATCAGAACAAAATAGGGACAAGCTAAAAACAAAGGGAATGCCATTTAAAATTGAAAGAGAAATTCTATCAAGATCGATGAATTCCAAAATGAATGAGATTTAAAATAGAGAGATAGATTCAATCAAGATCCCCATTTTATTTAAAAGAGAAGGATAAATGGTTAAACTATGATAAGGCAGATCTATAATTTAAGACTTACCAAAAATATATCTTAAACCCTAAAGTAGAGTCAGACACGTTAACCAAAGAATGTGGAGAAGGAATTTGAGATTGAGATACTTGGAGTTGTAGCAGTGATATATCGACTCTTTAAAGGCTTTAAATGCACAAGTCTCGTGAACTGACCCACTATAATTCATCTCACATATGTCTTTACTTGGCATGCAAGTAATGGCAATGGTCACCCATGTCACTGGTGTTGTAAGGGGATGCGACTGGTGTAAGGGGATGATATCATGTGCCCAAATAGTAATTCTGTAGGAATGGATTCAAAAATTTAATTATTTTAAACATCAAATATTTGAACAATTAAATAATACTAAATATTTATATTGTCAACATTATACCTACTAGTTGATTGATATACGTTATCTTGTTGCAACCCATGCTTTGGGCCGCAACCATGGCACCTTGGAGTATGTGTGGACATTGTTGGGGCTATATATATGCACTATTAATTCCCACATTTAATTATCAACCTGGGCTCGTAAGCTTCGAGGTGCAGGCGCAGGAAACGCAGGATCAGAGCCTAGTCTAGCCTAATCTAAAGCCAACAAAACAATCTTCAAACCCACACTACAACAAATTAACACTAAGGATTCATCACTGGGACGTAGGAATAACTTGGTGCTATAAAGTTTTAGATCACAGTCTTTCATGCACTCTGGGTGATGTTCGTGTGATTAGTCGTGGGTAGCTTACTTAAGTTTTTTGTCCTTCAATGATTATTTCCTATAGTGGATCCACACTTAAATGCAATAAAATAAACAAACAAACGGAAATGAAATCAAATGACAAGAAATAAACAAATGGGAAAGCCAAATCATAATGAAAGCAAACTAACGAAAGGAAATCAAACAAATAGAAAATAGAACTTATTTCAAACTATGTGAATGAAATGAAATGTGAATGCAATAACCGAACCTAAAACACACAAAGCAAACCACTCAAACTATAGGAAGAGGCACGTTGAATTTAAAAGCAATAAATCAAACTGGAATCAAACACTATATGCAATCTAAAATCAAGATATTTCCACAATCAAGTGCATCAGTCACGATGAGCAAGCATGGAAATAAATGAAAAGGAATGGGAAAGAATGACAATGCAGAAATATAAATGGAATGTTTATACAATGGAAAGAAATATCAACTTTGTAAAAGAAGCTAAAAACATAATGCTTATAAAAAAATCTTAGTCATATATGAAATCAAAAGGGGAAAAGAAGGATAGGTAGTCTTTGTAGACTGAGAGCCTCAATGTAAAGCACAAGAATCAAAGAGTAATTGAGAAGAATATGAACTTCTGCAATTGATGAAAGATCTATATTTAAAGCACAATCAATTAAACAAAAGTTGGTGTGTTGAATAAGTTGAGAGTGGGGCAAGTTCCTTGTGTGAACAATCAATGAAGTTGTGTAATTTAATGTGCATTCATCAATCAAGGAATGAGCAGATAAAGAGAGGACAATTCTCTATCATGAAATGTAATTGCAGTGTGATTGGGCATTGATTCCACGCATAGAGAGTGAGGTAAAGAGAGGGGTCAATCTACTCTTGCAATGACTAATTATATTGCATGATTAAATCTACAATCAATGGGCAAATCGTGTTGAAGGAAAAAGAGCAAATATGGAAGAGAAAAGTTAAGTATATGCAACAAATAAGACAACTCTGTTTTGGTGTTTTCTTTTATAAGTGAATGCAAACAAGAATATTTTAACATACTCTGTTTTATAATGTTTTGGACAATGAGAAACTAATGGGTGATTTGAATGGTAAATTTGATGGGAGAATTGGATGGCAAATCAATGATGAAGGAGATAAATGCAACGAGGGACTGTCCATAGTCTATTCAGCATAAAAACAGAGCATAGGAAGAATACACAGGAATGTGAGCATGAAAATGTGATAAGAGAGAATGCTAAATAAACTCAAAGCTCAATGTGATAATGTATTCAATTGGGAGGTTTACAATATGAATTCTAATTAACATAACAATTGCAAAACTAAAATTAAGATTCAAACCACACACTCCAAACTGTAAAGGAAATTCTAACCTTTAAACAAATTGAACAATAAAATAAAAATACATAAATGAAATGCTAACTAGTTAAGATACAAAGGGCGACATTCTCACCAAGTTGAGGGGCCCTACCCAACAGGTAATTTGCTGCCAAAAAGATGTCAGTCCCCTTGAATGCACAAAACACCAATTCTTTATTCCATCAAACTCAAAAAATTACAACTCTCTTACAATCTCGACATTGTCATGATGACACCTTAACATCCATTACAAAAGAATTCCCATAATGATAATTGGAATTCTTATAGCCCTATGACGCTTATTTATACATGAAAAATCATTGAGAAGTGGATGGGACCGAATCCCAATGCTCATATTTCAAATTTACAATTTTAGATAAAATCCTCAAAAATCTGGGTTTTATTGCAATTTGGGCAGATTTGAGTTAGTCCCCCACCCATATCTTCCAAACCAATTCTAATTTTGAAAAACTACTCGCCGTTTACTCAATTTTCCATATTCTAGACATAACCCATTTCGTATAATTTCTAGATTTGATGCCATCTGCACGGAAATCAAGGCGCAAGTTGGTAGTTTGAGTTTTTCAATAATTTTAGCATAATCATTCCCTCTGAGCTGGAGGTCCACATGTGTGAGCTGGGTGAATTATTTTCCTCTAGAAGATTTCCAAAATTTTGAATTATTTCTAGTACTGAATTAGCACAGTTGGTATCAGATTAGAACAATTGTTACTGGATTAGAACAATTAGTACCAAAATCTTGTAGCCAGGGGTTTAGTACCATGTGAACACAGTCATGACTATAGGTACCGGACCAACGCGATGGTAATACTGGATGGAGCTAGTACCGGAATAGGCACAATCTGGTACCGGATGAAGCTGGTACCGGAAGAGGCAGAGAGCTGGTACCGGATGAACGCAAAGGTAGTACCGGATCACTGCGGAGTATTGTATGGAGTGTGGGTACTGGATGACTGTAGAACCTTCTGGTACCGGATGACTTGGAGTATCGGATGGCTTGGAATGCGAGTACCAGAACAAGAACAATACAGGTACCGAAACATGGACAATGCATATACTAGAACCTGAACAGTACAGAACATGTTGCTTGGACGTAGAAACATAGGATTAAACCATCATTGACAAAACTATTGTATAATCATCCTTTTAATCACTAAAAATATGGAAAATTGTGTATTAACCACATAGGATGAATAACAAGAGATAATGGAGGTTTATGGTGTAATTAGGGATATATTAGTGACAAAATGTGGGGAGAAGGTGTAATGATAAGTGTATTTGTATGGCAGAAAATATGACAAAACTGGAGCTCAACACACACTCGGGTCATTTTGTTACTACATGGCACACAAAAACTTCAAAGTATTATGCTTACTAATGAACTTTCTACAAGTATACATTTGGTGGAACACTGCAACGTAGAGTATCCGAGAAAATTAAGTGAGGTTGTAATGTAAAAGTTTGACTTGGACTAATAAAAAACTCAACAGTAGTAATCTTCAAAACATGGGTTCTTCTTTTCCCTTTATGGCACATATATTTGGTGGCAGTGAGTTTTTCCATCCACCCACAAGTTAGGCTCACCAAACAATGAATAACCCACAAGTTACTTGCAGATATGACTTGTTCCTAGTGAATTTGTCTTGCTAGCAGACAATCAAACCTGGGATCGAGTTAACTTGGCTTAACAGCAAGGCCGATCAAAGTTTGTCCCATGAGTACTCAGAAGACTATAGATTTTTTCACTTATGATTTAAATTACATCTATTATGTTACCATGTATATTTATAAAAAATTCAACCCTTTTGAGTAATCTAGATTCTGGAGTGACTAACGTAGAGAACACAACCTCCACCAACCCTTGAAATGTCATAACATGCACATCTACAGTGTAAGTTATTAATTTAAAATATCTTTATGCAAAAATCCAAAAAAACTTTATGAGAGTTACAAAGTCGACGGACGATCATCATATTTAAAAAATGAACAACAAAACACTGTAAACAACTGTCATTGAGCTTCAAAAGCTTGATATAAACATCTCATGCTTATGGCATAATTTGATTAAAGGTTGTTTATCTCATAAATGTCAGACAAACCCCAACACTAATTACAGTTGATTTTTTTTACCAGAGCTTAATTTAGCTAAAGATCGTTGGAGTTAAAGTGTGAAAAAACATAAAATTGAGCTCTCGAATATTTATTACTATAATTATTCATAGTGAAACCCCAAAACTATTTCCTAGACTCGACTGACGTAAGTTTGAATCTCGAGAACGCACAGAGACTACATAAATGAAACAAGGAAAAGCTAATTGCACAAAGATTGAAAGGGAATACATAGATAAATATCCAACCTTCTTTGGTTGAGCTTTCTAGCGACTGTAAATGTTGTCCCTGAGACTTGCTCGACGTAGAGGCCATAAGGACACTTCAAGGGATTATTCAGCCTCACTGGAAGTGCGTCGGGCTTTTCTTTCGAGGAAAAATGGTTGCCAAATCTGTTTTGGTACTCTAGATGGCAAATTTGAATTCCAGGTCCTCTTACGAGATGTTTAATTTCGCCAATTTCTCCATTTTTAACCCCACCCAAATTAAATTACAAAATTCAACTATCGAGAGCTTCGATCGAATTCAGATTCATAGGGAAATCAGAGTTATGATTATTCTTATATTATAACGAGGAAGGAATTGACCATATTTCACCACCTAAACGCATGTCCGACACTTGTTAAAAAAAAATAGAAGCAAGTGGGCACATGCATATAAGTATTGGAGCCAATGTGGGCTCATGTATCTCCACAATGACGGGTAAAGAAGGTTGTCACTACCTGAACACATGTTTGACACTTGTTAAAAAAACATAAGCAAGTGGGCACGTGCATGTATATATTGGACTCAGTGTGGGCTCATGTATCTCCACAACAACAGGTAAAGAAGGTCCTCACCACCTAAACGCATGTTTGACACTTGTTAAAAAAATAGAAGCAAGTGGGAGATGCATGTAAATATTGGACCCAATGTTTTTCTCGCAATTATGGATGGTCTACGGTCTACGTTTGCGCTAGCATATTGCCATTGTTTCTTGGTTGGGATTGGGGAAGAAACATACAAATAGTAGGTGGGTAAATATTTTATCAACTCATAACAAAAGAGAAGGAGAAGAGTGGAGAGTTTAGTTGAGACCAAGTAATTTGTTTGTTCGTATGAATACAATAAATTGGAAATTGGCTTCACCTACAAGGCTTGATAGGTAGTTTAAGAGTTGTAAGAGAGGATTATCGATACCCCTTCCCTTGTCTATGGGGACGTTGCCATTACCTCCAGGTTTCAGGTTCCATCAGTCGGACGAGGAACTTATCAAATGTGAGCCCTGAGACTTGCTCGATAACTTCAATTTCCTTTTTTTGATAGACAAATTCACAAAATCTTTCTAAATAGTGATGATTCAAGTATGCTTTTGAATTAATTTCTCTTAGGGACTAGTTCTCATGATTGCTTTCACTAAATTTTAGACTTAATTTTGAATAGGGGGTGGCCATTAGGTGGGGTTTAACATATGGTAGAATGGTAAGTGGACTGGCGAGCTCAACTGATGAAGGTAGTTGACTGTGTTAAAAGTAATTTTGTAAATGATGGTCCATGGATGTTGTAAAAGTAGATTTCAGTAGTAGCTTACCAGTTAATGCATTTGACTCACTAACTTAAACC
The DNA here is from genome assembly GCA_009831015.1 of Picea engelmannii. NCBI lineage: Eukaryota > Viridiplantae > Streptophyta > Pinopsida > Pinales > Pinaceae > Picea > Picea engelmannii. The sequence continues at coordinate 145,923 of ML783701.1, forward strand.
CTCTAATGGTAGGTTATAGGAACAAAGGATATACATGTAGGGTATAAGAACAAATGTGATATTATTAGAGTATTGTATTGGATTGTGGCAGGCGGGCATTGCACAAGTTTTTAGCACCCTCAAAATACTTAATTTTGAATAATGGATGGCCATTAGGTGGGGTTTAACATATGGTATACTGGTGAGCTCAGATGATGCAGGTAGTTTACCATGTTAAAAGTAATTTTGTAAATGATGGTCCATGGTTGATGTATAAGTAGCTTTCAGTAGTTGTCCACCTGTTAATGTATTTGATTGACTAACTTAAACCCTCTAATAGTTGGTTATATGAGCAGAGGATATACCAATAGGGTATAGGAACAAATGTGATATTATTAAAGTATTGTATTGGATTGTAGCAGGCATTCATTGCACAAGTTTTCAACACCCTCGAAATTACTGTATGGGAGGTTGAGGATTCACAAGGGATTGAGGATTGGCAAGGAATTTGTGGGTGTAGGCCAATAGTATATCCATAATAAATTATTGTTGTTGAAGTAAGCACTACATGCGATGGAACATTTGAGGACTGCAAGTTGTTCACTACCTCTCACAACTGTTATTGGAAAATGAAGTGTTGTTGTAACGTCCCTCAACCGATGACCCCAGCTAGGTAACGCTACCAAAGCAACCTTTGTTTTTCCTTTACTGCTCTGATACCAATTTGTAACGTTGCTCAATCGGCGACCCCGGCTGGGTAACGCTACCGAAGCAACCTTTGCTTTTCCTTTACTACTCTGATACCATTTATGTGACATTCTCGGCCTTAAACAACAGGCTAGGCCATGCCACTGAGTAACTTTGCGGAAATAATCACATATAAAACTTAATCGGAAGACAGAGATAACATATGGTATTCACACATAAAAATATATATCTATCTAATGCAATTAAAACGACATCAATACTCTACTCATACACTTGTTCATGCGGAAGCAACATTAACACCTACATGCAAAANTATATATATATATATATATATATAGACATTACTCATTAATTATAATGCAAATACAAATACACAACATACAACGAACATAGAATTGATACTTATCTTTTAATAAGTGACCACCAAATGCATTCATACCTTCCATGAACCTCCGAGCCTTAGACCACACTGCTCATCACGCTCAGCAGTGGGTCACCCTCGAGCTGGGACTAAACTCCACTGGGCAAGGGAATTCTAGGATTGGCAAGGACAACAAGGAAGTTGCACATAACAACAGGAAGGATCTTTTATCCCAGGATCCACTTACGCCCACAACCCACAGACCCTCATTCCCCACACACCTGCTCCACCCCAGGAGGGTACACCTTCACTAATACAATTCCATCGGCTACTACACCTCCTTTATCTTGGGCTTCAACAATAGGTTGGTCCGGAAGTCTCAAAGTACTGTAGCTGCTACGAGACTCCCTTCAGAAGAACTCACTTCCCAACAAGCTCTCTCACCTGGGAGAGTTGCTCACAGGCATGACAACCTGCTTCTTCAATTCGGCTCTTATGTCAAATGGATACAGGTGATGTCAACAACAGAATTCGAGTAACACATAGGTGAATTCAACCACATAAAATGAGTATGGACACAAAATATGACAACAAACCAAGCTTATCCAAAATTGCTTTGGCAGCAACCGCTACGACACAACATGACTCAAGAAAAATACAAGTTCATCGGGCTTCACAGGAAATACGCATGACAACTCCAGTGTCTGCAGGTTACACTGGCGCATGCATCAATGGGGAGTATGAATCTCTTCCAAGGTGGCTAACCTCACGAGAGTGTCGATGCAATGGTGAAGTATCGTGAAAGTTGTGAGACTGGTGAGTGAGAAGACCCCCAACGAGATGACTTTCCCACTTAAAACTACATGAGCCTAGGTTGACACATGTCTCCCTGAAGCTGCATGAGCTCCGCTTAACACTCATCCCCCTTTCCCCCAGGAACTTAGGACAACATGGTTATATCAAACCTTAGCTTATAGGAAATAATAATATAATATCATTCCTTTAAGGTAAACCCTCTAGCTTAGCCCCTATTCCTAGACACTTACCCCCCTCCCCACCTAGTGGAGCTTAGTCCCCCATAACTCTTTCTTTGTGGAGGGTCTACACGCGGTAGTGTAATTTTATTAATGATATGTTTGTATTTACATATACAAAATCAGGCTCATTGGCCTTACCATCTGGCTCACCAGCCTAATAAACACATAAGTCTCTCAGCTTATAACCACTTAGCTCACCAACCTATAAGCATAATTACAATTCAACAGGGGCTCGACATTGGGGTGTTACAATCCCCTCCCCATGTTTTTTCATTGTCCCTAGTGCAACTCTTTACACAACAACATCAAGATTTCCAAAATCTTCAAAAAGATGTGGGTACTCTGCCTGCATAGCATCTTCATGCTCCCATGTTGTGTCCTCAGGACCGTACCAGGTCCATTGAACCTTTACAAGCTTTACGACTCGATTTTGGAGTTGCTTGCTCTTCCAGTCTAGTATGCACACAGGCTTCACTTGCAAAGCACCTTCTTGTTCCACCTAGATCACATTCCATTCAATCACATGATTAGCATCAGGTATATACTTCTTGAGCAATGATACATGAAATACATTATGAACAGTCGTGGATGCAGGCAATGCAAGCATATAAACTACTGGTCCAATCCTTTCTAGGATTTCAAACGGTCCACAAAATATGGTTGCTAACTTGGAACAACTTCCCAGCTTCAGGAAACTTCTGTTGGCATTCACCTACAGGAAAACATGGTCACCCACTTTAAACTCTATGTGGTTTATGCCTTTGTCTGCATAACTTTTATGTCTGTCTTGGGTAGCCTTCAAATTTTATTTAATCTTCAGCATTTACTCTTCCATTTCCTTAAGCAACTCCAACCCAACCACTTCCCTATCAGTTGGATTGTCCCAACTTATTGGGGTGTTGCACTTTTTGCCATAAAGTGCTTTAAACGGGCTCATCTTCAGTGATGATTGATACCCATTGTTGTAGGAAAATTCTACCAAGTGTAGATAATTTTCCCATTTATATGGTTTGTCCATCACATACATCCTTAGCATGTCTTCTATCACTTGGTTTACTCTTTCTGTTTGTCTATCTGACTCAAGGTCATAGGTTGTGTTGAAGTTTAGGTTCGTTCTGAACCCCTCGAATAGTCCTCTCCAGAACTTTGAGGTAAAATTTGGGTCTCTGTCAGACACAATTGTCTTGGGAATACTGTGCAGTTGTGATACCTCCCTCATATAGATATCAACAACGTTAGTTTACTTGTGAGTTGTCTTCAATGGAATAAAATGGGTAGCTTTAGTAAGCTTGTCCACTACTACCATGATTGCATCATGTTGCTTGCTTGTTCTGGGCAATTCTGTGATGAAATCCATTGTCACCACTTCCCACTTCCACTCAGGGATGGTTAACGACTATAGAAAACCATATGGGTGTCTATGCTCAGCCTTTACCTTTTGACATTCCAAGCATTTGGCAATAAATTCAACAACTTCCTTCTTCATGCCTGGCTAATATTATTGGCTTTTGACTGCTAAAATTATTTTTTGATATCCTGGGTGTCCTGCATAAGGTGCATTGTGCATTTCTTTTAAAAATGCGCTCTTCAATTCATAAGGGTTGGGTACATAAACTCTATTTCTATACAAGAGAATTCCATCAATTCCCAATTCGAAATCTTTAGCCTTCTGCTGCATTTTACCTTGCTACAATTTTGTTACCAATTCTATGTACTGCGAATCAACTTTTGCAGCCTCAAAGATTATGCCTTGAAGATCTGTCTGATACATGTTGATGGTTGTAGCATGAAGTTCATGCACTCTCTTGTTGAGTGCAACAACCACTTTGTTCTCCTTTCCTTTGATGTGATTGATATCAAAGTCATATTCACAGAACAATTCCAACCATTTGCTCTGCCTGGCATTCAATGTAGGCTGATCAAACAAATACTTCAAACCATGATGGTCTGTCCTGAGCTCAAACCTCTTTCCCATGAGGTAATGTTTCCATTTCTTTAGAGCGTGTACAATGGTTGCCAACTCCAAATCGTGAGTGGCGTAGAGCCTTTCATGCTCTTTCAATTTTCTGGACTCAAAACATATCACAAACCCATTCTGGCTGAGGAATCCTCCTAGTCCTTCTTTACATTCATATGTGCAAACCACAAAATCTTCATTTAGATCTACAATCTTCAGAATTGGAGCATTGGTTAACCATTGCTTCAATTGCTGGAAACTTCTTTCACATTCTTTTGTTCATTGAAATTTCTTCCCCTTCCTTTGCAAGGAAGTGATGGGGTGAGCTATTCTCAAAAACCCTGCAATGAACCTTCTATATTAGCCAGCTAGACCCATGAAGGATCTAACTTCTGTTACATTTTTAGGTGTTTTCCACCCTTTAATGGCCTCATTCTTTTAAGGGTCCACGACTATCCCTTCTTCCGATATGATATGCCCCAAATAATGAATTTTGTTTTGATAAAACGAGCACTTGCTCAATTTGGCATACAACTGATGCTCTCGTAGCACTTGCAACACCGTCCTCAAATGATGCCCATGCTCTTCTTCCGACTTGGAATATACAAGGATATCATCTCAAAAGACAATGATAAACTTGTCCAAATATTCCCTAAAAACGCCATTCATTAAGCACATAAAAACAATAGGTGCATTTGATAACCCAAATGGCACCACTATGAACTCATAATGACCGTAGCTTGTTCTAAAGGCGGTCTTGTTGATGTCTTCCTCTTTAATCCTTACCTAATGGTATCCTGACCTGAGATCTATCTTCGAAAATATCTTTGCATCCTTCAATTGATCAAAGAGATCATTAATCCTTGGCAGAGGATACTTGTTCTTTATAGTCACTTTGTTCAACTGTCTGAAATCAATGCACAACCTCATTGTTCCATCTTTCTTCTTTACAAACAAGACTGGGGCACCCCAACGGGATACACTTGCGCTGATATACCCCTTCTTCAGAAGCTCTTCAAGCTGCATTTGCAGTTCCTTCAACTCTAGTGTACTCATTCTGTAGGGAGTCTTTGACACTGGGGTTGCTCCAGGCGTCAAATTTATAAAGAAATCAATATCCCTCTTTGGAGGTAGTCCTGATACCTCCTTGAACACATCTTCGAAATCTTCCAGGACTACATGGTCCTCCATAATTAGCACCTTATCCTTGGATGCTTCCTCCATATGAGTTGCAAATATTTGACAGCTTTTCCTGTAGCATTTCTTCAACTGCATTGTTGAAATTTCTCTGATAGCAACTGCCCTGGGAATTCTTTGGACTGCTCTCTGATTTCCTTCCTCATCCAAGCAAGTGAATGCCTTGTTATGGCAATCTAAAATAGCATGGTTTTGGTCCAACCAGTCCATACCAATTAGGCAATCATATGATCCTAAAGGCGAGATATTCAGATCTGCCTTGGTACTTAGTCCATTCATGCCCACTGGACATGATTTAATCGACTCAACAACTTTCCTCTTGTCTCCTGTAGCCAGTTGTACCAGCCAAATTTTCTCATGCTTGCTTCTCGGCAAGCATAATCTTTCCACTACTTTAGGATCTATGTAACTATGACTAGCTCCCGAGTCTATTAAAATAGTAAAGGCATGGTTATTGATCATACCTTCAACTTCAATCATGTGTGATTCAAACTCAGCTTGCTTGTTGTCCAGGGCTGCATAGATTATTGGTACTCTCCTACCCATGTCCTCCACTATTTCAGCTTGCTGAACATTGTGAACAAATCTCATCTTGTCCTTTCTGTGAGGACAATCTCTATACCTATGATCTCCTTTACAAACCCAACATTCCAAAGGTGTCTGCTTTGGCCTTTTCCCTCCTACTTCATCCATCATAGGCTCTCTCAAAATCGGTTGTCCTTGAGGACGGTGCCTGAAAAATGGTGGTTTGTTTCCCTTCTACCTCTTCTCCCTCTTAAACTTCTTCTTGTCACCCCAAGATTTTTGGAAAGTAGGCTTTTCTTTTTGCTGATCATATAAGCATTTTCTCTCCTTATAGTTTCTTCCATAGTTTTAGGATCATCATACTGGATTTTGTCACTGATGGAAGATGGCAACCCACTCAAATACCTTTGAATCTTAACTGTCTCATTCTTGATGAAGGGAACATACTTCAACAATTCCAAGAATCTTCTTTCATACTCATCAATGGACAAACTTCCCCACTTGAGTTCAAAGAACTCTTTCATTTTCTTGTCATAATACCACTTAGTTAGATACTTCCTTTCAAAATGTCTCTTGAATTCCCTCCATGTAACATTCTTCTCTCTGGCGTATTGTACTTGCATGAGTTGATCGCACCATACATATGCCTTCCCTTTGAGTTGATAGATGGCAATTCTTCCTTCTGCATGAGAAGAATAATTATGCAATTGAAAACACTTTCTCATGCCCAACAACCATGTATCTGCATCTTTATCCTTCTTGTGCTCCCCATCAAACGTAGGAGGTTTGATTTTGTTCATTTCCCCTTGTATCTCATCTTCCCCAGACCTCTTATGCTTCCTAACAGGGGATGGAATTAAGTTGTTGTGTGCTCTCTTATTGGAATGCCTCGGGGAGTGTTGGTCATGCCAGCTAATACTTCTTATTCTTATGGGACTTCCTGATTTGCTTGAGCCACTCTCCTTATCCAATTTATTTTCTATTCTTTCCAGGATCTGTGTCAACTTCACGTTGAATTCTCTGTGTTGCTCCCTAGCTTTCATGAGCTTTTTGTTATCTGTTCGGTGAGTTTGTACATCTTTCTGCAACTTTTTAATGATTTTCTTCATGTTCTCTTCTTTATCTATCTCTTCTCCATGCCCATTGGAGTTCGATCCTTCAACTCCCAAATGGACATCTATTCCTCTCACTTCATCTTCCGAACTGTAAGTATCTTCTGCCTCCTCCATGCTCTGCACTATGCAACAACTCGGTTCGGCCCGTCAATTGTTAACTCTACAAAAATGTGCAGTCAACAGGATTTTTGTCAGGCTATCAGTATTTAATAATTTTCTGGAATAAACCAATCTGATTCAATAAAAAAATATATCAGATTCCATTTTCTACAGGTCTTGGTCGATCAAGAACACCTCGGGCTTCAATCTCTAAGCCCAGTTCTGTTCTGCAACAAATTTTGGGCGCTAGCCCCTTTTCTTCAACCCTTGGTTCACATGTGACCACGTTTGTGACCCAACGCTTATGATTTGGGTGCTTATCCGGAACCCTGAAACTTCGGGTTCCAGGCTTCGACGAATTTCAAAGCACATCACAACAAATCTCTCAGAGTGCCAAATTGGCGAACTCACAAAGTAGTTTGGATCAACAGTCCATGTCTCCCAGCATCCAATGACTGATACTCGCTATGGAACTCCAGGCTTTGGGTTTCCAGGACTTCGAAGCTTCGGGGCTCCGGGACTTCGGATGATTCCACCTTTGCTCAACCCAAAACTCTCGAATCATGAGTCTCCACATACTTCCACGTCACCCCGATGATGTCATCGCGTCACTTTACTTCGATGTAATGAAACTTCGAGGGTTTCTTCCTCCCATTCCATCACGAGCCATTTCTTTCGGAATGTCTAGTCTCCAGACTTCACGATCTTCCGCCACGCGTCCACCGGGGCCCACAGTTTCTATGCTTGAACTAAAAGATACTGAACAGTTACATCAAACTTTATACTTTTCAAATTGCGGGGACATGGGTCGACGGTTTTGGAGTAACTCGTTGATCATTCTGCAATTGTCCCCACACTGCCACATACCCCTTTTGGGAAACCGTGGTTTGGATTGCGGGACTGCCTTGTCGAATTATATGTCGCGCATCTTCGATCTCCACAATGTCGTTTGACCATCGATCTTGATAGATCGTGATCAAAGTTAATGCGGGCCCGATCCAGCTAAGTTCTTCGCCAAGTTGAATTGCCTTGTGTCACGTTCTAATTGCATTTCTATCTTACAAGGTTCTTAACTCACTAACACGTGGCACACATCCCATGTGTCGACGTCATCCTTAGTGACGTCAACAGGCCACGTCACTTCGGGACTTTGGGCTTCGAAAGATTTCACCTTTACATACCTCATTTCTCCCGAACGTTGAACTCCCGAACTTTCTTACCTTTCGCTCTTGGCTTAAACCTACAGTTTTGATCCATCCTTGGTCAAATCCAACGGAAAAAACTCCCCCCCTGGATCTACAGTGTAGATCCTCTTCGAGACTTTGGCTTCGACCCTTTTTTCTCTATTACACATAACTTCGCTGAAGTTGCGAAGTCCAAAGTACTTAGGAGCTAATATTCATGCACCTTTCTCTAGATCTGACGGTTGTGAAGGATCCTCCTTCTCCCGAACAGATCCCACGACCCAACTTCAAACCTTGCGGTTCCAAACCCACGGTTAATACAGTCTCTTTTCTTTGCTACCATTCCATAAACCGTTATACCTCCTGAGCTTCATAACACGACCAAGGTATTCTCTTGGCACTCTAGAATGCTCTGAAATTCAATTTTGTCCCTTTCGACAACAATTCCCTCTGAAATCTTGTCTCACTAACCACTAACATGGCCCATCCAAGCTCAGTGTCAAAACCTTGGCTCTGATACCAATTTGAAACGTCCCTCAGCCGACGACCCCAACCGGGTAACGCTACCGAAGCAACCTTTGCTTTTTCTTTACTGCTCTGATACCAATTTGTAACGTCCCTCGACCGACGATCCCGGCCGGGTAATGCTATCGAAGCAACCTTTGCTTTTCCTTTACTGCTATGATACCATCTCTGTGACATTCCTGGCCTTAAACAATAGGCCAAGCCATGCCACTGAGTAACTTTGCGGAAATAATTACATATAAAACTTAACTGGAAGATAGAGATAACATCTGGCATTTACACATATAAATATATGTCTATCTAATGCAATTAAACATGCGTCAATACTCTACTCATACACATGTTCTTGCGGAAGCAACATTAACACCTACATGCAACATATATATATAGGCATTACTCATTAATTATAATGCAAATACAAATACATAGCATACAACAAACAAAGAATTGGTACTTATCTTTTAATAGGTGACCACCAACTATGTGCAGACCTTCCACAAACCTCCCAGCCTTAGACTATGTTGTTCATCACGCTCAGCAGTGGGTCACCCCCGAGTTGGGACTAAACTCCACCGAGAAAGGGAATTATAGGCTTGGCAAGGACAACAAGGAAGTTGCACATAACAACAGGAAGGATCTTTTATCCCAGGAGCCACTTACACCCACAACCCACAAACCCTCATTCCCCACACGTCTGCTCCACCCTAAGAAGGTACACCTTCACTAATACAAGTCCATCGACTACTACACCTCCCTTACCTTGGGCTTCAGCAATGGGCTGGACCGAAAGTCTCATAGTACTATAGCTGCTACGGGACTCCCTCTAGGAGAACTCACTTCCCAACAAACTCTCTCACCTGGGAGAGTTTCTCATAGGCATGAAAACCTGCTTCTTCAATTCAACTCTTATGTCAAACGAATACAGCTGATGTCAACAATAGGATTCGGGTTACACATAGGTGAAGTCAACCACAAAAAATGGGTATGGACACAGAATATGACAACAAACCAAGCTTAGCCAAAATTGTGTTGATAGCAACCGCTAACCACCACGACACAACATAACTCTAAAAAAATACAAGTTCATCGGGCTTCACAGGAAATACGTAGGACAACTCCAGTGTCTGCAGGTTACACTAGCGCGTGCATCAGTGGGGAATATGGCTCTCTTCTAGGGTGGCTAACCTCACGAGAGTGTCGATGCAATGGTGAAGTATCATGATAGTCGTGAGAATCGTGAGACTGGTGAGTGAGTCGACCCCCAACGAGTTGACTTTCCCACTTAAAACGGTATGCGCCCAGGTTGACACATGTCTCACTGAAGCTGCATGAGCTCCACTTAACACTCATCCCCCTTTCCCCTAGGAACTTAGGACAACATGGTTATATCAAACCTTAGCTTCTAGGAAATAATAATATAATATTATTCCTTTAGAGGTAAGCCCTCTAGCTTAGCTCTTGTTCCTAGACACTTAGCCCCTTCCCCACCTAGTGGAGCTTAGTCCCCCATAACTCTTTCTTTGTGGAGGGTCTACACGCAGCAGTGTAATTTTATTAATGATATGTGTGTATTTACATATACAAAATCAGGCTCATTGGCCTTAGCATCTGGCTCACCAGCCTTATAAAACACACAAGTCTCTAATCTCATAACCACTCAGCTCACCAGCCTATAAGCATAATTACAATTCAGCAGGGGCTCGACCTTGGGGTGTTACAGTTGTGTTTAATTTCCATTATTTCTAGTGTCGGTATCAATTATGGTGGCATATTGCTACTTGTCATTGTTCTTGTATCACAGTTGTAAATGAGTCACACATGTATAAAAGCAATGTAAAGGCTTTATGACATATCTCACTTAATCCCCTATCTGTTGCAAAGCCTCAACATTCCCTTTATACATGTATGCCCCAATTACAATTGCCTTACAAGAATAATGCAAAGTAGCAGTGGAATTGATACAGACACTGGGAGCAATGAAAATTGAACACATCTAATCCAGATGGATGTCGTTGGCCTCCCACCTATTCCAACTGGCTCATTTTGGCAGTTTTTCAGTTTGGTAGTTTTTTTCCCTAGTTTTCAGGTCCCTAACTTGCGGGGCCGTTTTAAGGCCCTAAACAATGTTTTTTAGGGCTCACCAAAGTCATAATGACCTTAAATAGATAGCAACAAAATGTGTAGTCCTCGGATAAACCTTTCCAATGGGCTATCCTACGCCTAAAACGAAGATCGTATGCAAAAGTTACGAACTCGAGAAGTTGATGTACTAACTTACCCAAAGGGGCCCACATGACTTTTGGCGCTTCATCTCCTAAGGTTAGGTTTTTTGGATGTCTAGGGTTTTTAACATTCTTGTTTATGGTAAAAATGCCTTTAGAACCTCATTGTTATCATCTTCTTGCGAATGAGAACAACCGTCACATCTCTTCTCAAAGATAAGCCGCCACCATTCTAGCAAGCATGTTTCCGGTGCATTTTATAGTTTCAACTTATTTCCTTATTGAATAGAAACCAATTTTACTGTATATCTGTTATTCTGTGTTAAACATCTTTTGATAATAATATGTATTCATTTCGTTCTGCAAATATATTCCAGATCAACGTCACTTCAATTTCCAATTGAGGTGGCAAGAGCTAGTGAATAGTTGCAGCCGTCAAACCTTCCATTCCGGGTGATTACTTCAACTGCAATACTTTATTGTAGATTTACTGTTGGCCCACATCCACATTCACATCCACAAATGACATTGCAGATGCCCTACCAATTCGAAACACACCTTGCAATCCACAACACCTTCATTCAGACATGTTCCCTTGCAGATCCTCAACCTCCCACAAAACAATTTTTTAGGTTCTAAAAACACTTTGACAACACATCTTCCCCAATTCAATACAGTGGTAACACGAGGTATCTTGGTGGGTACTTTTATTATCCCCATCAAAAACTCTGCATAACTTTGTTGAAGTGTTATTAATTCATGCACAATAAATATTAACCCAAATCATATCATAACACATTAGAACAACACATAAAAAGCTAATATATCATGTGTGGTGCCTTGAGTACTAAATATTCAATAAACTCAAATAATGATACAATGTGTGATATGATCTAATGTACTGATGATTGAAACAACCATGCATATATATGGGTTATCGTTTTTTCACCAAGACCATTAAGGCCATATGGCATCCATGTGGTTCCTTCAATGGAAATGCGTCAATTAATAAACATTGAAATATTTCAACAAACTTCAACAAAAATACATGATATTAATTTGAAGAGTCTGAATTTTCAACAATCTCAACACATCGGTCTCAACATATGGGTAGTTCAAACTAAATTTCAACATGTAGATCAAACTAAATTTCAAGAATAATAGTCGATGAAATACCTTAATTGGCAAGGTTCGAGTAAATTTGAAAAGTGGGATTCTTCAATCTAACTCGTTTAATAACTTTAAACATATATTATGATTTGTTCATACTTAATCATTTTTTTATAAAAAAAAATTCCAAAGAAAAAAGCGTAATTTTTATTCCTTGGGAGGGACAAAATTACATTTTGTAGGCGCTTCTAGAGCACTACACACTATGAAAGTGTGTGCTATAACTGAAGATAGGTGGGCATTTGAGTGCCTTCTCTTCATGGTTGTATCAAAAAATAAGTAAAAATATCTCACCCATGACTGGGTGTACTGTTTTCTGATCATAAGAGTCCTTTATATACAAGAGGAGATCACCACTGTTGTGGATTATGTCTGTCTATTTTTATTAGAAATAAGAACAGTTTTTGAAGCCTTCAAGGTGCCTTTATTTGTTGCTAAAAAAGTAAGTAGAAAGGTGATTGAGTTGGTCCGTCTAGTGTAGATCACTTGTAAGATTGTCCGGTTTGTAACTTTAGTTCGAATCTTCAGAAATGTAGCAGTTCTTGTTCTTCTATAAAAGGCCTGTGATAGTAAACATTTGTGTCTTCCCCTTTTTTCTCTGTGATGTGCCATTGCCCTTGTAGGAACTGCAAGCCTTCTTTGGACAGTGAGTCTGCTACCATGTTTCTGTCCCTGTATACATGTGAGATAGCCACAATATCAAATGTGTCCAAAAGCCTGTAAATTTCCTCCAGAATAGGAATTAGCAAAATGCTATGACAATTTTGTTGTTTATTTGTCCAATTTATTACATTCATAGAGTCTCCAAAAAATTGTAAATAATGTAATTCCTTTTCTCTACCAAAAATAAGTAGAAGCTTCAAGGACATCAGTTCAACAAAGTTGTTGGTCCCCCCTTCCCAGTCCCATTTTTATGTGGAAAAAGTGGTTTTCAGAGATATGTAGAATAACTCCTCCTCCTCAGACAAAGTTATGAGCAACACCATCAAAATAAGCCCAGGGTTTTGTGGTATCTATTGTCTCTTGTTGTCTTGTCCTTAACGTTTTTGTAAATTTGATCTGGGGATAATGGGCAAGTATTGCGAGACTTTGTGCTACTATTAGTTTTGAGAGGGTGGCTTTTTCCTTGAAGATTTTTGAATTTCTTGCTAGCCAAATTCCCCGGCTTATTAGAAGAGGAAGTGCTTTGAAAGCTTTGTTTCTTTGGGTATCTGTCCATGTTTTCCAGGCGGATTCCATGGAGTCTCCTGCCCATAAGCAATTCTGTTTTAGACTTATTGAGGTTTCAGTCCAAACTTTTATTGTGAAGGGGCATGTGAGGAGTAGATGTAGAGTGGTCTCATTTGCATTTTTGCAGAGTGCGCATCTTCCTAGGCCTTCTATTTGACGCTTGTTCAAGTTTTCCCAAGTTGGGATTCGATTGTTTAAAGCTGCCCACATGAAGATTTTTTCTTTTTGTGGGCATTTTTGCTTCCAAAGGATTTTCCACCACCATTTGGGATTTTGTTGCAATGGGAGGTTCAGTGCTATGTACCTTGCTTTCGGGGTGTAGAAGCATGTTGGATCTTTTTGCCAAACTAGTTTATCCTCCCTGTTAGTTAGTCTGATGTGGCTTCTTTTGAGTGCGGCTATATAATTTGTGAAGGATTCTGCTTGAGTCCCAATGAATCCAAGAAGATTTTCATTTTTCCAGCCTTGGTTCCAAATAGTTGTAGTTGGGGGGTTGGTGAAATGAGAGAGAAAGAAGATACCTTGTCTGTGGAGTTGTTCAATTAGGTCCTCCGACAGTATGTGGGAGTTACCACTTCCTGGCCATGGATCAATCCCTATTCGTAAATGATTTCCTTTACCCACCTTCCAAGCAAGACTGTCCCCAACCACTGTGAATGGAGAGATCATTGCTTTCCAAATAATCGAGCCATTTGTTGAAGCTTTGAGTGGGCTTCTGATCCAATCTTCAATTGTATTCGGGGAAATATATTTTTGAGCTATTACAAGTGTCCACATGTTGGTGTCTAAGATGAGCCTTCAACATGCTTTTGCTGCAAGAGCCTTTGAGAAAAGGAAAATGTTTTTGAGCCCCCAGCCTCCTAAAGATTTTGGCAAAGCTATGTTGTCCCACTATGACCAGGGCTGTGTATACTTTTCTCCCGAGCCTGACCAGATGAAACGTGCACAGATCTTTCTGATTTTTTCTAAGACTCCATTTGGGATCCAAGCTAGCGACATCCAATAAACTGGAATGGCTTCCAGTACTAATTTTATCAGTGTGAGTTTACCTGCTCTTGATAACCATCTGAAGCTCCATCTGTTTAATTTTTTTTCTAGTTTTGTTATCAGCCATTTCCAATCTTATTTCTTGTAGCTATTTGGTTTTAGTTGAAAGCCCAAGTATTTTATTCCTTGTGAGATATCTTGCATAGTGAAGGATAAGAGTCTTTGATATACTTCCTTTTCTTCTTTGTCCAATTCAGATGTGGATATTGTAGATTTCTGTTCATTTATTAACATACCTATGGCTAAACGAAACAACACTAGGATGTCTGCCAAAGTTTCAACATCTCCAACTTTCCCATTACAGAAGATGAGGATATCATCCACAAATAAAAGGTGAGTGATTCTCAGCCTTGAAGAAACTAAAATTCCCTGGAAAGTCCCTGCTCTGTCTGTTACATCTAGGGCTTTACTAAGGCCCTCTACTACTAGAAGGAAGAGAAGGGGTGACAAAGGACATCCTTGTCTCAGTCCTCTTTCTGATTTGAAGAAAGGGGAGGCTTTTCCATTGATGAGTACTGCAAAAGAAACTAAGGTAATGCAGGCCATTATCCATTTTATGAATGGGACTTGAAAACCTAGGTGGGTGAGCAGAAGGCGGATATAAGCCCAGTTTACTCTGTCAAAAGCCTTTGAAAGGCCGATCTTCATGATTGCTCCTTTTGATCTTGTGGTCTTTAAGCTATGGAGGCCTTCTTGTGCAACACCTATTGCCTCATGAATTTGTCTTTCTTCAAGAAAGTCGAATTGTTCCTTAGAGATGGCTTTTGAAAGTATGGGTTTTAGCCTGCGGGCTATGATTTTGGCAATAATCTTGTAAATATAGTTAAAAAGGGAGATTGGCCTAAAATCATCGAAGGTATGTGGATCATTTACCTTTGGTATGAGGGCTATAAAGGTGGAATTGAAAGTCACATGAATTCTACCATTTGTTCTTGATTCCTCGATTACCTTTAGCAGATCTTTGCTGAGCAGATCATAGAATCCCTTGAAGAATTCAATTGTCCACCCATTTGGGCCTGGGCTTTTGTCCTTCTGGAAGCTTTGTAGGGTTTCTTTTAACTCATCTTCTGTGACTTCGACAAACAAATCTTGGTTCCCTTGGTCATTTACAAAGTTTGGGAGGTATAAGGCCACCTTTATTATTTCTGCAATATTTATGTTCCTGTTTGCTTTGAAGAGGGTTTGAAAGTCGTTTTTGCCTAGGTTTGCTAGTCCTTCAAAAGTTGTGCAAGGTCTACCGTCCTGATCCTTTAGACTCCAAATTGTGTTTTCAACTTTCCTTCCTTTTGCTTAAGCTTGGAAGAATTTTGTGTTTTCATCCCCTGTTTCCAACCAAATAGCTCTGCTTTTCAATATCCAAGTATTCTCTTGTTCCGTGAGCAAGATTCTTCATCTTGCTTCTAAAGTTTTTAAAGTTTAGCGAGCTTCATCTGTGAGAAACGCTGTCTCTGGGTCTTCTTGGAAAAGTTTGAGTTTTTCCTCTATTTTTTGTAATTCCTGTTCCTCTGAATTATGTTTTGCTTTTGCTCAGGGAATGACCAATTTTTTTAACATTTTGAGATTTGACGCAAACTGGATGCCCGCTGGAGATTCCTCTGTATCTCTTAAGGTGGTCCATTTTATCTTGATTAGTTGTTGGAAGCTTTCATCATTTATTCAAGAGGGATTGAATTTTAAAGGAGTTGTCGGTTTATTGGGAGTTCCTTTCAGTTCGAGCCAGACAGGTGAGTGATTTGATTCACCTCCACTTCCAATCCATTGATGAAATTGAAGAGGGAGCATTGCAACAGGTTCAGAGATCAAGAAATGATCTAGTCTTTTTGCAGCTCTAGCTTCTATTGTCCTCATATTCCTCCAAGTGGGTAACATTTTTAGTGGAGCCACATCAATAAGACCATTTGAGGCCATCGGATGGCTAAAAAACCCTGCTTGGCTGTTTGGATGGGCTGTTGGTCCCCAGCTTTCTTCTTTCCCCAAAGATAAGTTTAGGTCACCTCCCAAGATTAGTAGTTCAGATTTCATTAGTTCTTTGGCAAACAAGTTAACCCAGAAAGTGTTTTGATCTATATGTGGCCCATAGACGTTAATTATTCTAAACTCCTTTCCAATCCTTTCCAACATGAAATCACCTCCTAATACAGAGTCCATTGCCCAAGAGTTTAAGAGTTTTAATCTTCGAGATCGCCATTCGATAATTAGGCCTCCCGATCTGCCTTTGGGAATTTGATCCATGAAGACCCAGCCTGGGAGGAGAGTAGTGAGCATTTTTGTCACCACTTCTTTGTCTGAGAGAGTTTCTTGAAGAAATATGATGTCTGGTTGGTTTGTCAGTACCAACCTTTTTATTGTAAATTTTTTGGGGGAACTCGCCAAACCCCTGCAATTGTAGGTGAGGAGCTTCATGTGAGAACCCTATCTAGGGTTTTCATTGCTCTAAGCGCCCCAATAATTGATTTTTGACGACTGGAGGCAATATCAACCAAAGCTTTGGATTGAGCCTTGTACAAATGTGGATTCCTTCTTTGCCCCTTCTTTGTTTTATGGATCTCAGGGTTTGATCCCAGTCCTTTGTGTTCAGTGTTTGGAATGGAGACGGTCCTGTTGTGGAGTTGGTATCCGATGACAGAGTCTTCTGATTCTTCAGAGGAGGAATCCTCGGGGGTGGGTGGGGAAGAATGCCAGTCTCCGTGTCTTATGAAGGAACAGAGGGGGAAATAGATGAAGAGGGCAATAGCAGAGGATTGTGTGGGGGAGGAAGGTTGGGGAAGATAGAGGGAGGAGGAATAAGGGGGGGAAGACCTCCATTCAAAACTAAAAAACTATAATCCTTAAAAAAACCAAATGTTGAGCGGGAAATAGTAATGTGCATACCCAGAATGTTGTCGACTAGAAAATGAGGGATGGCCTCTGAGCTTGCTACTGAAGCCGATCTCTCTCTTTCAACTGGGAGTAGAGCCATCCCATCTCCTCCTTGCGTGGGTGGAACCTCCACTTCTTCAGCCCGCAACGTTGCTTGTTCGCTGGTATGGCCCTTTATAGAGGACTTCGTAGAGGGGGAGATGGTATCTTTGGAGATTGACATCTTGTTGCTCCTTTTGTTTTCTGCAGTGGGATGAGGGTTTCTGTGTCCTTTTGAGTTGTATTTGCAATCCTTAACAATGTGTCCATATTCATGGCATCTCCTGCAGCGGAAAGGGACTCCT
Source organism: Picea engelmannii (assembly GCA_009831015.1). Classification (NCBI taxonomy): domain Eukaryota; kingdom Viridiplantae; phylum Streptophyta; class Pinopsida; order Pinales; family Pinaceae; genus Picea; species Picea engelmannii. The sequence continues at coordinate 163,482 of ML783701.1, forward strand.
TCGTAGTCTAGAATTTGCACCCTGGTTCTTCCCAAGTCTGTTAAGTTTAGGTATTCCTCTAAGCCTTCTCTTATGTTTAATAAAACTAGGATCCTTGCTACCGCCATCTCCCCTAAATCCATAAATCACATATCTGCAGCTAGGAAGTCTCCAAGGTGATTTCCGATAGCTTGGAAGCACTTTTCGTTCCAGAGGTGGTGGGGGGGAAATCCTGGTAATCGGACCCAAATGGGAATGGAATATAATCTCTCATTATCCACGTCGAGAGGGGGGCTCCAGAGTTTCATAAGTATAGGGGAGGAGTCTATGAACCAACTTTTTTGGAGGCCTGAAAGAGCCTGGGATTTGTCTGAGAAAGTAAACATAAACCAACCTCTGGACAATCGGTTGATTTTTGGTGGCAGGTTGTAGATCTCATCCTAGGTTGATGTCGCCTAGGCTTTTAGCATTTTTTCGCTAAATTGACGACCGTATGCTTTTCCAATGAGGGTTTTATCTACCATTTCTGCTACTCTTGATAAGGTTAAGTCGTCACCTAGAGAGAAGTCAAGATTTGAAGTTGAGGATCCTACGCATTTGTTGTGTTTCCCGTGTCTTGCCTCGTTGGCTCCCTTACGAAAACGAGTTTGTTGATTATGAGCGACATTTGTTGTCTCCCCCCCGAAGACTGAGACCCACTCGCTAGAGTTTGTTGGCCAAAGATTTGTTGAAATAAACCCTTCCTCCACCGTTAATGAGTGGTCCTGAAAAAATACTTGTTCCTCGTAAGGGTAGAGGTGGGCCAGAGTCGTGTCGTGTTCTACAGGTACCCAGTTTGTGATGGTCTGAGCATGAGAGGGTGATCCTAAACCTTGAAGGGGCAACGGATAAAAGATTTGTTCGATTAAGGGGGAAAACGAGAAACTTGGTATCACGGGGTTCAGAAAAGACCAGGAAAGATTTGCAGAGGAGGAGGTGAAAGGGAGACTGCAATGTATGGGAGAGGGAAAACCTTCGACATGGAAAGAGGACAGGAACTGAGGATCTGGAAAAGTGGTAAGGGCCAAGGTTTGTGGTGAGACAACCCCAAAATTTCTGGCACTGCCTAGCCAAGAGAAGTCTTCTAAAGCCTGGCCTAGAAAATTACCGGAGACTCCAGATAGCTGAGAGAGGAAGTCCTCCTGTGAGATCGACGATAAAACCCCACCCAATTGTTCCGAGGATGGCTGGTCTGGACTGCCAGTTGTCACTAGCTAAGGTAGTGGTTCTCTAGGCTCGGGTGAGTAATCCACCACGTCATCATAACCGACCATGGTGGCTTAGAAATCTGAGTGGAGAGAACCCAAGAGTGTGCACTTGTCCAGTCCGCCGCAAGAGGTTCTCATTAACCAAGGAGTTTTGCGAAGAGATCCTTGCTGTTTAATCCTTCAGATAAAATCGACAGATTTGGTGTAGGTCAGAACTGTCACTCATGTGACCTGGGATAAGTGCTTATCCATAGCTGTGGGCCGCAGAGCTCCCCCCGTGTAATTATTCCCAAACTCAATCATTTTTTTATAATAACTAGTAATATATCACATTAATGTCAATCTTGTTGCATAGTAATGTCAGGCCCAATACATCTTAATAGGACACATTAGTCTTCACATTAGACCAAATTAGTTGGTCCTTTCTAATAACCAATAATTTATCACACTAATGTCAATTTTGTTGTAGAGTAATGTTCGGCCCAATACATCTTAATAGGACACATTAGTCTTCACATTAGACCAAATTAGTTGGCCCTTTCATGCTTATCTTAAGTGTATACAGACAATCAACAGTGACATGGAATGATAAACAAAATGCAGCCTAGCCAAGCTTATTATTTGAATTCATGTCTTGTTCAAACTGAAGGGTGTTAGTTTTACCTGGTTACGCTGAGTTGTTCTCCTTCAACTACAGCACATTCAACAAAGATTACAACATTGGAGAGAGGGTGCACATGTTGAAGAAGAAAAAAAATTATTCGGAGTTTATGAATCAAAACAAACTATAATTAAAAAAGGAGATGGTGCAGTCTGCAACTGGTAATCCTAATGTCTTGTTCAAACTGAAGGGTGTCAGTTTTACCTGGTTACGCTGAGTCGTTCTCCTTCAACTGTAGCACATTCAACAAAGATTACAATGCTAGAGAGAGGGTGCACATGTTGAAGAAGAAAAAAAATTATTTGGAGTTTATGAATCATAACAAACTATAATTAAAGAAGGAGATGGTGCAGTCTGCAATTGGTAATCCTATCTCCTCCTATTTAAAAAAAAATAGTTAAGTTGCCTTATAGATTCAAGGACGTTGCTGAAATCCAATGAAGGTGCTTGTGTTCCTCCAAAATAATAAGAGGAGCATAAGCAAGGAAGTTGCTCAAATCCAATGAATGTGCTTGCATTCTTCCAGAATAATAAGAAGAGCATAAGCAACTGCTCCAAAGTAATAAGCGAGTAATGAGAAAAGCATACGCACGAACATAAACCTTTTCCAACAAGATGCTTTAGAATAATAAGAACATAAGTATGACATTCTTCATTCTAAAACAATAAGAGCATAAGCAAGACGTTCTTTGCTCCAAAACAATAAGAGCATAAGCAAGTCGTTCTCCGCTCCAAAACAATAAGAGCATAATCAAGGCGTTCTCCAACATAGAGCAGAGTGCGCTGAATAGATAGACAATTCAACAACAAATAATAAGAACGTAACTATAGGGAAGTAACTTTAGGTCAGTGAATAGACAACAAGGGTGGTGAAGCACAAAGATAAGATGTTAAATGCAATAACATGAGTATTAATCAAGAGTGTTAATGCAAGTGATAAATGCATGTTAAATGCAGTCACATAAGTGTTTGCAGGTGATGTTAGCAGGAGTATTAATCAAGAGTGTTAATGCAAGCGATAGATGGATGTTAAATGCAGTCGCAGGAGTGTTAATGCAAGTGATGTTACTAAGAATATTGTTGGCACCCTAACAATAAGAGTTGAAAGTTGAAATCCAAATCCAACAAGTAAAGTATTTTTTAACATCCTCATGATTAAAGCCCACCCCCAAAGTCTTTGTTAGGAGTTTAAGGTGTTTGTAGTACCCTCGTATAGGAGGAGTTGTAATCAATATTCAAACCATGTATTGTAAGAAAAAATGGTGCAAGGGCTCGCTACAACCCACTATTTTCTTTGTCATACATGACACAAATGGTTCCTTTTAATAACTAATAAATAACATTTGAGTATGCAAGTTTCCACTGTTAGTCATCATGCTATAGAATTTTCTGGATAAAACTGTGTATCAGGTTTCAAAACGTCGAACATTTCGAGTGGACACTCCACCCATCACCAGGGACAATAGAAGCTTGAATGGTGGAAGAGAATGTGCTGGGATTTGTATTTATATATTAAGATAGGAAGGTGACTGTTGAGGGAAGGAGAGATGAAAGTAAATGAAAAATGAATTATCTTCTCCCCCCCAAATCTTGCTCCAGTCCTTCTAATTTTTGTTCCATTTCATTTTCACCCCTCCCCGCCTCTGCTCCTCTTCTTTTGCTTAATCCCGCTCCTCTCATGAATTCGTTTCCCTTAATTTTTCTAATATCCTGAGTATTTTCTCTAGCTTTTCCTAATTCATATACTTATATTATTTTAATTTTAATTTCAATTCACTTCATTAATAATTTTTCCAATTCTTTTTATATTTAATTCATTTTTTCAATTCATCTCTTATTTAATTTATTTTTTCCTTATTTATTCCAATTTATTTTATTTTTACTTTAATATCCATTTTTTTTTCTTATTTATTTTAATTTATTAAAAAAAAAATTAGAGTAACTTATATTTTAATTATTTAATGTTATTAGAGGTCTAATTCTCGACCAGGATAAGGTCTCACTTAATGTCCCCATAGGGTTAGGCCACCAATCAACCCAACTATTTAAATGTGGGGAAGTACTCACTTGATGTCTCCAAAGGGTTAAGCCACTAATCGACCGAGTTATTTAAATGTGGAGAAGTAAGCAGGGTTTTCGCGCTCTTTCCCTAGAAAAGAAAAAGTCTTTAATATTATTTTAATATTATTGAATGTACCCACTTTTATCCATAAAAATCTACAACATAATAAATAACACATATACTTACTGTGTAACCATATTGATCATTCATGAGCTGGCCCAGGTGGCATTCGTGTTTGATTTAGTAACATTAATTTATGAATTATTTAAGCAAATAAATTATTCTTTTCATATGAAAATGAAAAAAAAATAAATTTACTCATAAAATAGGTTATGATTATTTTATAACCTATTTTATGTTGTGTAATTATAGTATATTGTATTTATATTTTATTTATATTAATACAAATTTATATGTTAAAATAAATTATTTTTTTCATATGAAAATGGAAAAAAATTAAAATTTCACCTACAAAATTGATCATTTTATAACCTATTTTATGCTATGTAATAATAGTATACTGCATTTATATTAGTATAAATTTATTTTTAGTTGAGATCTATAAATATTTAAACACAAAATTAAATGTAAATTTCTAAATGAATCTATCTTAATATGTTTTGGTTAAGAAGGTGTATTTCCTCCTTAAGAGGTCACAAGTTCAAATCCAGAGCAGTAAAATATGTAAATGTGAAATTCTCAAACATAATGACTCCACCCTCCACTTTGTAATTAACAATAAAACCTCAAAGGTTTTTCAACATCCTCATTCAAAAATAAATTTTAAACAACAAAATTTAATAATTTTATACAAATTTATATCACAAAATTACCGAAATAAAAACCATTTCTTATAAAATAAAACAACGCCCATCGCTATAATCGGCAGCGACTAATAATTTCTAAACTTGGTGAAATCTCTCTTAATCTGATCCGTCGATCAGCATGCGGAGATCGACGGTTACAAGTGACCCCTAGAAACCCTACTTGTGATCGACATATATACTGCCAGGGTTTAACAAAACTTCACTTTAACGTCGGCTTTGCTGGGGCGAGGTGAAAGAAGAGGAGGAGCAGGAGGAGGCAGAAGAAGAAGAGTTTGAAGAGCAGCCCATCCGTTCATCATGGGGCGTATGCACAGTCGAGGGTATTCTCCATACCCATTATCCTCTGTTCTCCTAGTTTCAGAATAGGTGCTGAATAAGCCTGCTAATGATAGCAAATATTTTGATGAAGTTTATTTTTATGTTAATAGGAATTATAGGATAGGGTTCTCGTTGGTATGAACTATTCAACCTATGTGCCCTCATCCTGAGAGCAAGGCAACCTCCCTCTGCAGAATACACCTGACCCCATTCGCCTAACTGCTGTAAGGCACTGGTACTCTCTTCTTCAGCCAAATATTTCACCTTTAAACTCTCTTTTTTTTTAGGGTAGCAGATCTGGAAATCACCCTGGGCATATATTTTTTGGGATCTGAGCGTATACCTTATCATAGCTCCAAATCCAAGGATGCTACGATCTTTTTGCCCCATATACTGATATCTGGAAATTTCACGCCCTACTTATCTCGTATTCCTGTTTAATAAGTTCGCCCCACACTCACAATAATAAACCTTAAAAAGCTGGACTTATCCCAAATCTTCACAAATCTGGTAAGAAAAAACATGCAATGATTAATTTTGGGAAGATATATTTGTGTTGTGTTTGTTTACTCTGTTTCTGGAAAACCTCTCTTTGTGCTTAATTTTACTAGAGACAGGGTGCACTTATAATGGTGGTTGCATAATTTTTTTTTCAGAAATTAATACTATTTTGTAGTGTGATCAATCTGCAAGAGGGAGAATTAACATTTCCGTTTGCTGCATCTCAAAAATGATTCGTGAATGTTAAAGCTGCCCATATAAAATTCTATTTGTATACCCCTAACAATGCTGGAGAAAACATTTAATGCGCACATTATATTAAGCTTATGTAACCTTGAGACATGCATCCTTCATAAAAATAATATGCATTGACTTACATTTAAATCAGAGGATCTTAGGAGGGCCTGGAGCTGATCTATCTTGAGTTGTGAAAGTGTATGTTCCAAGTCAGAATTAGTATACTGGTTTAAAGGTATAATTGCAAACCCAAAGAGTTAGCCATCCTTTTTGTTGCTGGGCACCATATGCCATAGAAGAAAAGTCTTTACCAGTGAAGCCCCCAAGTGGTGATCCTAGATCGTCATGAAGAGTGGGAAGACAAACAGAGGTGACAGTGGTTGGTCTTCCAAGTTCCGCAGAATTATTAGCGAGTGAAGACCTTGCGCTCTTTGGTGACAATTCGTGTGGTAACAGACTGATTAATTATTGAGTAATGATACATTCTTAAGAACATGAACGCCTCAAAAGCAATGATAGCACTCGAAAAACACTATATTTTATCTTGCTAACTATTTAGTGAATAGGATTATTTATACCGTAAATTTTATAAATCACAGGTACAACTACAGTATTTTCTATTTATAAATTGTATTTTCCTTTTGAGCCATCAGAGATTGTCCAAAGGAAGACACAATTTTCTAACACCTTTGCAGCCTCAACTTAAATAGTTTATTGGGTAATAAAATGCCAGAAGTTGCTGCATTAATATGTTTATGGTAACTCCATCTTGAACAAGGTATGGAAAGTATTATGGGAAGGATCCTGGAAGTATGCAGGAAAACCAATGCTGGATACGCTTGAAAGATACGAGCATGAATAAGTCTAGTAACTAATTTCACTGTAGTTCTGCATGCATTTGCAATATAAGCTCATATTCGAGAATATTTTTGATAAAGACCACGTTGCCCCTGATTTCAAAATGTATTTTTTAAAATCATGTATCCAGAATTGGGAAGTCTCTGTTCCTATGGGTTCTTTCTTGTTTTGCTTAGATTAACCAAGTTATTTGAATTCAAAGTGTTCTATCATATATAGATACCTTGTCACATTTTAATTTTTTTACATCTGAATTAAAAAAAAAGGGTAAAAGGAACCAGCTTTTATGGGTTTGTTTTATCTTGGTATGGTATGTACTTTTTTCATAAGTTCTGGTGTGGATAGCAGACATTCATTTTCATGGATAGTTGCCTGTCTTTCACAGTTTCTCGCTCTAACCTGTTTTTCACAACAGGAGATTGTAAATATAGATTAAATATGTAAGATGTGCTTAAACTGCAAAGTTGTTTTTTGGGAAACCCAGTAATGTTAAAAACTGATGGTCCAAGGTCTGTGAAATTTAGTGTCCCCTTTGTATATCCTCAGTGTCCAATGAAGTGTGCCTACATCTAGGCTTTTGAACAGTAAAAGCACGGCTGTCCACACACTCTGCTTATGATTTTTCTTGCAAAATGCTTTCTTTAAACTCAGGAGGGGCATTACACCTGGCCCAAAGAGGTTGGACACCACAAGCATCCCTCGTGCAGTGAAACAGTGCTTGATGGGCGAACCATGGAACACAAGCACTTCTGTTAAGCTAAGATGCTGTGGCGACCTGCAACTTTTCCATCAAAATCATCCAGGACTTGCACCTATCCCCAATTCCTTTTTTAAGTCTGGTTGAATTGAACATTGGGGTGAGGAGCCTTACATGTCACTGTTTTTGCTGCTAGACCATAACCCTAATGACATGCTTGTGTTTTTAGGGGTTTCAGCATATCCCCTTCTCAGAAGGGACTATCCTGTGTGATTATCAACCAATCTAGATCCTTCTTAACCTTGGAGCTATCGAGTATTGAGAGGGATCAAATCCTTCAAGGTGTAATATACCCATAATTACTGATCTTAATTGTTTAATAATCGGCTGCCAGCTGGACTTATTTGCTGACAGGACATAAATATAGGAATAAAAATTTAAAATATAAAGAAGAGAAATCTGAACGCATATGTCAGTATAGCTAAGCAGGAAATCCACAATAAAAAAGAATTCCTGCAGAATATATTTTATGGAATAAAATCTCTAAAGCTACACAGTCCTAGCTGCCAAGTAGATATAGCAATGCACGCAGTTGAAGGGTAGCCAAACACTACATCAGCCATAACAGGTTTACTGCATCTAAATAGTACTGTTATAACATGAAAGTTGTTTCCTATTCTAGAATGACGAGAGGGTATGTGACAATTTGGAAAACCACTCTATAGTGTCCAGCAATGGAAAACAACAGTACATGAACTTTCTCCTCAATGGTTTACACTGCCCATGTATGACTATGCCTTTTCTCAAGAATGGATCAGAAAACTGCTAAATTGTACTCAGCCATTGAACAAAGAATAGCTCAGGTAAGTTCATTTCATGCCCAAGCATAACAATAGTTATGGAGGTTATCCATGTACTCCACTGTCCTGGCTTAAATACCCATTTTCTACATAGTTTCTCACCAATAACAGGTAAAATAACACCAACCAGATCTACCAT
>ML783701.1:176378-193568 GCA_009831015.1 Picea engelmannii
AAAATTTGGACTCAAATCAATGTTCTTCCTCTGCAGGTTTTCTTGATGACAGAACAGTTGTATGGCACCCTCATACTTGCCCGACACAACACAGAGCATTTCCTTCTCTGCAGTTCAGTACCTCAGAAATTACTCACTCTTAGATCCCGCTTAGTGCTTCATATGTGGGATTTAGACTATTAAATTACATACAGATATATACATGTGATGCACCTTTGCATCCTGGTGATCCTAGATACGAAAATTGTCGTTCTTGTAACATTGCTCACATCCACCTACACCCAAGGACCAATGTTGGAAACATTTTTTGTATCTAGAAGAATTGGTAACAGTCTGTTCTTGTACTTGCGTGACCTGGGGATGATTCTGGCCTGCTGCCACTATACCACTAGGCTCAAGGTGCTGCCCCTATCCCATGTGCAGGTAAGTCGACTTTGAAACAAAGATGTTGCAAGGAGAGCCTTAACAAGCTACCTATAACCAACTGCTGTCTGCTCGGGTCTACTAACCGTGGAGGCCTTTTCTAAGGACTATACTTTGCATTTGTAGTTGTCATGATAAATGATTCTACATATTACATGTCATTGAGTACCTTGCTTTGTCTGGTATCACTGCAACTTAGATTCCTTGGTGTTCTTTTGGGGCTTGGGGATTTTTAAATATTATGTGCATTTCATATTAATTTAGTGGATTTTCAGCTAGTACAGGGAAATGGTGCATTGAATTTAGTGTCATTGCTCTTTGTGCAGAAAAGGTATTTCCTCTTCGGCACTACCGTACAAGAGGACTCCCCCAAGTTGGCTGAAGATTTCATCTCAAGATGTAAGTTGCAGATGCTTTTTTGAAGTTGTATGATTGCATTTTGAGTATTTTTTGTCTTAAAACATGTGTTTTTAGCCATTAGGTGATGCTACTATTGTATATGGTAATAATAATAACCTTATCAAACTGGTTATGGTTTTCTTAAGATGTTTTTGATTGTATTTTATTCATTGTGGTTTTATTGTTTTGAATTCCATGATATTTATTGGTTTCTCCAATAAAGTATATCTCTAACTTGGCATTTGAAGGAATTGTACAAAGAACTTCCCTTGCTGTGTTTTTTATTTGAATGTTAGTCTGGTGTGTGATGGATATTTAATATAATAATCAGGTAAGCATTGCTTAATACTCATTGCTAATATTTTCTTGGATATTTTGCCGGTCCAGGTTGAAGACAATATTTGCAAGTTTGCCAAGAAGGGTTTGACACCATCACAAATTGGTGTAATCCTCCGTGACTCCCATGGAATTGCGCAGGTGAAGAGTGTTACTGGCAGTAAAGTCTTGCGAATACTGAAGGCTCATGGTACATGCCCATATATTTAGTTGAACACAATAGAAGTGGGGTTTTTTTTCTCTTGGTTTGTAATTTAGAGCTCCTATATTATTAATTTAAATCCTTTTTAGAAGCTATACTCAGAGATTGGGATTCTTGTAGGCCTTGCACCAGAAATACCCGAGGATCTGTACCATCTTATTAAGAAGGCTGTTGCTGTCAGGAAGCATCTTGAGAGGAATCGCAAGGATAAAGATTCTAAATTCCGATTGATTTTAGTGGAGAGTAGAGTTCATCGGTTAGCTAGATACTACAAGAGGGTCAAGAAGCTCCCTCCTGTCTGGAAATAGTAAGACATTTTATTCCCGTTGATTTCTTTCTTGTCATCTTAAGCATATGACATATTCATGAAATATCTTTGTTTAAGCACATGAAATTGCATTCTTTAGTAATTTACCATGCCATGGTAAAGTGAACATTTATTACGATTGTGGGAGATTGATTTATATTTTTATTTTTTTGGTAATGGATATAAGCTTTTTGTTTTGTGCAAACTTTTGGTTTTCGTTAATCATACGTTACTGCTAGAATCTTATATGTAAACATTATTCCAATTTACAACTCCAAGAATTTTCTATGTTTGTATGTTTAATGTGTAAATTATTACAAGTATTTAACCATGAAATAATCGAATTACTTGCATGTCAAAGGGAGCACTGTGAATTAGTTGTGTGGCTTCTTATTGGGGTTTTGCTTAAGGCATTATATTCATGTCAATAAAGAAATTGGATATCACTGTCATGTATGAATGCTGATGCCAGAAATAATTCCATAAGTTTATTTAATTGATAGGCTATTATTTCCCTTGTATCATACTGATTCTTTCAAGAATTTGGATGTTAACTTAGATGTTGACGACTCTTGTATTGGCTAATATGGTATCGTTTGCTATATGATTGCAGTGAATCTGCCACTGCCAGCACTCTTGTGGCTTAAGATTCTTCTCATCACTCTGAGCAGTTGTGGAGCCATTCTTGTGTGTGGGTTATTGCAAGAGTTACCCATTGTTGCTGTAGAATCTGATTGGACTTTTACAGAAGTGCATTAATTATGCTCACCGTATTTTAATGTTCCCTGTTTTAAGTCTTGACAATTTTGGAGTATTGAATGTTGGGGATAGAAACCCATCATAGAAATTTAATTTTTGTTAAGGTTGTTACTACGAGATTTCATTATTTAATATTTAGTTGTTTCCAAGCTTAAGTATAAGCTTTTTGATGACTGACAAGCTATATGTGGTGAACCCAAAATTGAGTTTATAATCAAAACACAACTCTTATTATTGTAGCATGTGTTTGGTTTCTTTCTTAATTTTCTTTTTACTATTTTCCACTGATAATCTATAAACAAGGCGGACTTGGATCACATTCTCTCATAATTGCCATTATTGTGTGTTGGTTATTGCAAGGGTTACTCATTGTTGCTGTAGAAGCTGATTGGACTTTTACAGAAGTGCATCAATTATGTTCACCGTATTTTAATGTTCCCTGTTTTAAGTCTTGACAATTTTGGAGTATTGAATGTCAGGGATAGAAACCCATCATATAAATTTAATTTTTGTTAAGGTTAATACGAGATTTCTTTTTTTAATATTTAGTTGTTGCCGAGCTTTTAGTATAGGCCTTTTGATGACTGACAAGCTATATGTGGTGAACCCAAAATTGAGTTTATAATCAAAACACCACTCTTATTATTGTAACATGTTGGGTTTCTTTCTTAATTTTCTTTTTACTATTTTCTATTGATATTCTATAAATAAGGTCGACTTGGATCAACATTCTGTCATAATTTTCATAGAATGTATTCTAAAAGTTATAATGCCCCTTGGGCATACTTCAGAATCAGCAGATACGAAATGGCAACCAGAGCGGGGCTTGGATATCAAGACATCTTACTGCAGAGGTTACAGATAAACTATAACCTTTACTATAGATTATATAGAGCAGTTCCCATCCAGAACCCAAAATACATGAGAAAAATTTAGAGACACTAGAGTACTTCCACTAAAACATTGAACTTTGGAGAGCCAATTCTCTATTCACCATCTAATTTAGAACTGGGTTTTGAGAGACATCCCCATGTACCAAGCTGAGTTTTCCATGGGATTGATAGAGCCAAATTTCTCACTTAAGGTGATTCTCAGAGAATTCAGTTGGCAGAGTAGGTGCTGTAGTGCGACGAGTTTTTATAGGGAATTAAATTGGTTTACCTCCATTCCTTCTATACTAGTTCGTGCACTATAAATTTAATTTGCTACCCACATACTCCCCTCTGGTCCGGCCATATCTGTAAGAAAGTGTTTTGCTCTATCTTGCAGTGCATTAATCCACCTTCAATTGAGATTCTCCCTGTGAATGGTAGATGAACAAGTTTTCTGTATCACTTGGAATAAGGACATATCTCCTGTCTTAGAAGTGGTACCAGGTCATGCACGACTATACAGGGAACTGTTTCCCTTTATCTTGCAGTGCATTAATCCACACCATCAATGTTGAGATTCTCACTGTGCATGGGAGATTCACGAGTTTTCCATACCACTTGGAATAAGGACATGACTTGTGTCTGATCAGAACTGGGGCTCCAACTTACTCAACCATGGTTGCAGCTTTAACAAATTCCAGATGTCGCACCAGTGATTTGGAATATTGTTGCAGGACCAAACTGGCACACTACAATTGCAGTTGACCCTGATTACTGGAAATGCTGATCTACTGTTAATCTTCAAATCTTTTTTCATGGTGCAGCATTTTTCTTCAAATTCTCAATCTTTTTTCCGAGGTGCAGCACTTTTCTTCATGTACAGGTCATCGGGATTAAATGCTAATGATTTCTTATAGCCTCCCATCATCAAATCTCAGTGCTTTGAATACAAAGCATTTTACAAATGAGTACATTATGAACTTTTCCATGTACATAATCAATAAAAAGCATATGCTCCCGGTACAAGGTTGTTGTTGAATGTTTTTTATTCACATCTCTCCTGATACTCTGAACATTATGATTGATTGATTGGTATAAATGTTTGAACAGGACACAGTCCCGCTTTTTGTATATGCATATACAGTTCTATTTCAGACGATATAATTTAAGGCCCTATTTATGGAAAATATATCATTTTGAATATTAAATTCATGTGGAGGCTAATATTTACCATTAATACTTAACCATTTCTGATTTGGTTTGCGTCTTCTGGATCTTTGTGGTTTTTTATTGTCTATAGTTAAATACATATTACACTGTTTTTCATATTTCAGTTTGCTAGTTTCGGGAAATTAGAATTTTAGATACGTCAAGTTATTTATATCATATAGACTAATCCTACCGACTTCTTATTCTTGCGTCTTTTATGTACCATGTTTGTTTCTTGAATTTTAGCTGTTCCTGGCTTTAGTTCTGGCAAGATAGAGGTCGTATCTTTTCTATTTCATGTGTAGTTTACCAAAGCGACCTCTTCCCTTTGAAAAATTCACGCACGCAGTTAATTGTTTGGCTGTGTAAAGGACTAGCTAGATCTGGTATGTAATTATTTAATCTAGCGTACAATACCAGTGTTTTCTATGCTATAAAGGTCTGGCAGACCCAACGAGTGTATACCAGTGTTTTCTCTGCTATAAAGGTCTGGGTATGGCATACCCAATGAGTGTATGTGTTTTTTCTTTTTTTTTTTCTTTGGGGTTGTTTAATTGTTTTACAAAATGTTTTTTTTTTTAATATAAATCTATTTGAAATTATTATTTTTTGTTGTTTAAAATTTATTTATGAATGCAGAAATGGTTTAATTGTTCTACAAAATGTTTTTGTCTGATAATATAAATCTATTTGAAATTATTATTTTTTGCTGTTTAAAATTTATTTATGAATGCAGAAATGGATTGAGCACACTGAAAAATTCTTGATGCATTTTTTCTTTTTCTTTTTTTAATATAAATCTATTTGAAATTATTATTTTTTGTTGTTTAAAATTTATTTATGAATGCAGAAATGGTTTAATTGTTCTACAAAATGTTTTTGTCTGATAATATAAATCTATTTGAAATTATTATTTTTTGCTGTTTAAAATTTATTTATGAATGCAGAAATGGATTGAGCACACTGAAAAATTCTTGATGCATTTGGATTATACACAAATAATCATCCAAGTTTGTGAATTTAACAATTTCTAACAGCATTTTGGGCAAAAATCCCTTAGAAAATATTATAAGAAAAAATCATTTCGTAAAATGTTTAGACAACATCTTTTTCTTTTATCAAATTAATCTCTACTGATTCTATTATTCTTTTACCAAATTAATCTCTGCTAATTCTATTACCTGCTGATTCTATTACATATAACATATATGTTATATGTAACTGTTAAATTTTTCTAGTTTTTGTGTGTAATGCAAGTTTCCGTTCACATTGTTCGGTGTGAATAGCTAGTTTAGAGCTTTTTCTTTTGGATTCACTTATACCTGTAAGTTGTGGTTCTGGCTCATCTGTAGTTATTTCTTACCGATGTATAAATGTAAGAAATTGCCCCCCACACATATATTCCCGGTATAGATATTCCATTCTGCAAATGGAGATTTAAATTTTTCAAACGTATTATTTCGAATTCAGTTATACTCGTTAGTTGTGGTCCTGGGTCATCTGTAATTATTTCTTACCGATGTATAAATGTAAGCAACCCCCCACACATATATTCCCGGTATAGATATTCCATTCTGTAAATGGAGTTTTTAGTGTTATATATATAGTCTTGACTCTAGTGGATAAGTGATGAGCTTTATGCAAGGGGTCTTCTTTTGAAATGGTTGTTTTTGTTGTGCATCTCATTGGATGTCCCTTTTGGGGGCATGCATTGTAATTTGTGGGGATAGGTTTGCATTGATTAATGATTGTGAAATATAGTATTAGAGAGTTTTTTTACAAGGCTTTTTTAGAGTATATATTTAAATATTTGTTTAACAATTTTGAATGTGTTAAAAGTTTTAAATTTATATCCTCTAAAAAATCGCATTTTTTTATTCAAAGAAAAACATGTAGACGTTCAATAAAGTGTTTTCAAATTAGCAAAGTTGGACTCCAGTCAAGAAGTCTATCTAGCATAAAACAAAAAGGTGTTGTTAACATTGTGACATTTATCCATATTGTGTTCTGATTAAAAATAAAAGAAAGTATCTCAAGGCTGCATACTACTTGCAAAGCAGTGAATGAAGACATCCCACATCAAGCATGGGAGATGACCAAAACAATTTTAGATGAAACCTTCAGGGTGAGAGGGGACCTCATGTCCTTAGAGATCTAGTGATCATCAACATTCCAATATGTGATTTCATTGCCCTTCTGGCAAGATTATTAATGTTTGAGTTGTTTTCTTTGTAGATATGCCCTCTCTCATTGTCTGTTTTCTTTCATATCGCGTTTCGATTAAAAACAAAAGAAAGCATCTCAAGGATGCATACTACTTGCAAAGCAGTGAATGAAGACATCCCACATCAAACATAGGAGATGACCAAAACAATTTTAGATGAAACCTTCAGGGGTGAGAGGGGACCTCATGTCCTTAGAGACCTAGTGATCATCAACATTCCAATATGTGATTTCATTGCCCTTCTAGCAAGATTATTAACGTGAGTTGTTTTCTTTGTAGATATGCCCTTTCTCTTTGGTCTGTTTTCTTTCGATTGTTGTCTTTGATTGTATAAAACACTTGTAAAAGGTTATATTGTTTATCATGGAAAACAATGTTGCTTTTAGCAATCCAAATAACCCACATGACCATGGTTGAAAGAGAAGAATGTTTATCCACTTATCATCATTCCATCTTTCTTAGGGATTCTCCACTTGGTCTTTGTGTTTCTTAGTTGTTTTTGGGAGCTTATCACAAGTATATCTGAGTGTATAAAGAGCTTGTAATGGGGTACATTAAGCACTTGTAACAGGGTATATTGTACATCTTGGAAAACAACATTGATTTTAGCTATCTAGATAGCCCACATGACCATAGTTGGAAGAGAAGAATACCAACCAACAAGCAGCCATTAAAGCTTAAGAGTGTTGCCTAGGTAACTTAATGCACTTGTAGTTTGATTTTTAAAAAGGAAAGCCATTCATTGGCCTTTGGGCATTGCACATCACTTCAAAGATGAAAAGAACTCTTGCTTTTTCATTGGATGCTTTTGGACAAGCTTGATCTTGCAAATCGATCTAGAGAAGAGAAGGAAAAACCAAAGTTGGGAAAAGGTCATTGGGATGAAATCATGGGAAAATGAGAGAAAGGAAGGTAACATACATCCTTTAAGATCCCCAACATTTCAGTGTCCAAGGAAACAAGGGAATTACACTTTAGAAACAACAAATCTAGTAATACTAATCATTTATATGTCTAATATCAAGGCGAAGTGATTGCTTTACCTTTCGAAGGCAAAGAGCTAAGTTAAGAGCCTAGTAAGGTCAATCGTTGATGAGTTTGAACGACAAACAACTTGACAAAGTGAAAATTTCCTTTTAGTAAAACCATCAAGTTTAGAGCTCATTAAGGTAAATTTCAAGAGGTTTCGAGGGTTTCTATCCTCTTGACTTGAGGATTGCTTTTTTTTTATTATTTAATTTAATTTTTTTTTTGGGTTATTTGACTAAAAATAGGAAATTTCATCATTTTCCTTGAGCCTAGAATGACAACTTTCACCTCGTTCACTCAACAATTGGCAACCATTGAGTTTGGATGCTTGTTGGCCTTCCAACTTAGTGAATTAGCCTTCATGAGTTAAATAGTTGGGTTGGGCAATCAACAATATCCCAATCTTAGTGATTTCACTCCTTTGATGAAAAGCTCCTTGGAGCAGATAAAAATTGAAAGAATGATCCACAAATTGATTTCTTAACTAGATATTTGAATCAGTAAACCTCAGAGGTTGTTTGGTATCTACGAGGCTTCTCCAACTTGTTGATGACCATGGGAAGTCAATAGAGCTCCAACACCTTCATAGTTTTCCATACATCAAACTAATGTTTGAAACCTTGTTGCTAAAGACTTACACTCATTGCAAAAACTCTTATGTGACATTAAGATCAAAATAAAACTAAAAAAAGTCCCATTGAAATTAAAAATGAATTGAAATGAGCACTAACTCTTCATTTGATCTCAGATTGTTGAACAATTTATTACAAGTGTAGAAGACATGAATGTATTTCCAATGAGTGGTTAAAAGTTCCATAACATCCTTGTATCATTTTGATAGAACACCAAAAATATGCACCAAGACCCTTGGAGGCTAAAGTCCAGACCTCGTTTGATGCACTGCTTAGTTATTATCAAAGTTCATCTATGCGATATTCATCCCTTCTATATGATACTTAATCTGGGTAACTTAAGTTACTAAGATATTCATATGTTAAATTGATTTTAAACAGAGGTGGCCTCTAGTAGCCAAATGTACCTATATGAGGAAAACATGATGAAAATCTTGCCTTGCTCCAAAATTCAATTAAGAGGTTTTTGGTGATAGGGGATGAGTATAATAAGCTTAGAAAAAATTGGAATATTTACTCATGTGTGGAGTCTCAACCATTTCTTTCATTTTGTGTCACTCCCATCATTCTTGTCGTCGTGTTTTTGACACCGATACCATGGATTGCATGATTCAACTTCATGTGTTGCCAAGTGATGATGTTTCTTGATTATACGTTGCTTGACATCACTGTGATATGCTCTAATACACTATTTATCTATTTGTTGAACACCACAACATCTTTCCATTAGCATGTGCATATGCCACTTGCTCATTCCTGCTTGTTAATTTTATATCTAGCCTCTTTCGGCCTCTCAACTCATTTGTTGAGGGTTTATGATTGCATCTTGTCTTTCATTATCGATATGCAAAAATGAGGCATGTGAGATCATGTTTAGATGCATACAGGGGCAAAGGGTAATATTATGCAAGGGTTTGCAAGAAAAATTAAAATTAAACCAAAGCACACGTAAGCCAAACAATTGGAGAACTACCATCGAGGCATAAGCAAGACCCCATCAAATGAAACCACTTAAGACCATAAACATGATGCAAAGCACAAAGTTGCATTCAAACACAAGGGTGAAGCAATAACTTAGTTCTCTCAACTCCCAAGTAAATCACAAGATATTCATTACAAGTAAAATGAATTAATAAATGCATATTTGAAGACAAAGCTCGATTTAATTTAAAAAAAAGGGTGGTCTTCAAGTTTGGCAACTTGAGGTTAGTTTAGGCATCAGCAAATGATGACAAATTGGATGAAGCCATAAATCTTTGCAATGAAGCAAATAAAGTATGAATCAAGAAATTAAAAGACTTCATTTGCTTCTCATAGAACTACAAGTGTTTATATGAAATGACTCCTAGTAAAACCATTCCTTGTGAGGGAATCAATAATTACTCATGTGAATCAACTTGGGAAACTCACCAACTATATTAAAAGAATGAACAATGAGGTTTATTCTATTTAGAGCATGAATCAATGATCTAGGCTCAAATCATAACCATAGGGATTATTTGTATTTGGGTTGAACAATTTTCTCCAGGTGTGAATATAGTATCCTTTAGGTGTTACTCCACTATTTGTGAGCATCCATTACTTCGATGGAGTCACCACAATGTCACAAACCTTGTTCCACTATCTATCAAACATCCATAGCCGAAGTGGAGATTATCTGCAATGACCCCTCCATTAGATGTAATTCCTTTTCCAATCCTTTTCCTTTAATATGATGTTTTGGCAATTGGTGGATGGGGGAAGTAGTGGCCCTTTACATCCTTGTTGGGGTTTATTGCCTTATATTGGGACTTATTAACATTTTACATGTTTGGGTGTTATGGATATCCCCTTATGATTTTTCAACCATGTACATCTAACTTTTCCCCTTTCACATGAACTGATTTAATGTTTGTCGATGGATTCTTTTGACAATCTAACTCGTTAACCAAAATTATGTGCCAAAATCATCATAGGGTTAATCACTCAAACATTTTGTCAAATCCAACCAATATTTGAAGCATTGACAATCTCCATGATTCACTTTCAAATCTTCTCTCTTCAAGATCACAATTGAATGGAACCATGTTGAGTTTGTCAGGTTGGACCTCCATGCACCAAATGTTTGTTGTTTTTTTTCATATGAAATAAGATATATTATCACAATGAGTGTTCCATATATAGGGAACATATGGTGACCATCCATGAAATGATGCATCCCTTGAATAATCAATAACTATTTATTATTATCATTTACTTATTATATATGATATTTAATAATCGATAATTATATTATTAATTATTATTCTAAGAGAATCTCTCCCACCTGAACCGAGGAGAAACTCCTACTCTCCCTTTTGAGCCAATTGACTCTCTTTGAGATGAGGCTTACTCTGGGTCCGCATGTAATAACATATAACATCTTGAGTCTTTATCTTTCCTTGTCAAATCACCATGACTAGGAAAAAGACCACATCATGATCTTTCACCACAAGTACACACCTGTGAGTGAATGTTAGCTTGATGCTAACTGACACGTGGAAAACACTTCAATCACCTTGAGTCCATATTATTTCTTGTCATGATCAAGGAAGGACTACGTCTGGGCCCATTTACCACAAGTGCACCTTTATGATAAATGTATCCTATCTCCCTTGGTCTGCAGCCCAATCTAGGAGAAGTTCTGCCCGATGCTGAAACATCAACACTCCCTCTTAGCTAGGGAGGTATTTTTCCATAATAGTACACAACTACTGTCTAGAGACACACAATTTTCGCCAGTGGTACACAACCACCATAGTAGAAAAAGGTTTGTCACACATGGCACTCCCATGTGGACTTCTAGAGGCTACTCCCTCTAGGAGCACTTAGGTCAACTCCCCATAGCGTGTGATGTCAAGGGTCAACTCCCTTGACATTTCCTCATGTGCTTTCCACATGGGACGTTGGGATATAAGCCCAAATGCACTTATCCTTTCTCGAATAAGTGTCCCCCTTGTCCTTTCTCGAATAAGTGTCCTCACAAATCAACTCAACTCAATTCACATAGGAGTACGATCTGAAGAAAGTTTTTCACACAAGGCACTCCCATGTGGACTTCTAGAGGCTACACCCTCTAGAAACACAAGGGTCAACTCCCATAGTGTGTGATGTCAAGGGTCAACTCCCTTGACATGTCCTCATGTGCTCTCCACATGGGACGTGTCCTCATGTGCTCTCCACAAGGGACGTTGGACTATAAGCCCAAACACACTTATCCCTTCTCAAAGTGTCCTACTTATCCCTTCTTGGATAAGTGTCATCACAAATCAACTCAACTCAACCACAGAGGAGTACGATATAGACAATGTCTCAGGAAGTTGCAAACATCAACACTCCCTCTCAGTGAGGGAGGCATTTTCTGCCACGCCAAGTTTGTCACGAAAGTACTTGAATTTCGTCCTGGTTTGGTAAGAACATCAACAACCAGCTCATCTATAGGAAGTTATTGCACCGATACTTCCTTCCTCTGCACCATGCCTCATATGTAATGGTTCTTGATCTCAACGTGGTTCGATTTGTCATGAAACACTAGATTATCCGAGATCTTCACACAACTTTGGTTACCATAATGAATAATGGTGGAATCTAGCACATGTTCGGATAAATTTGCAAGGAGCTTGCGAAGCCACACTGCTTTACAGACTGACATACTTAATGCAATGTACTCTGCTTCTGCTATGCTCAAAGCCATAGAAGTTCGTTTCCTTCTACACCAGGAAACCATGGAAGATCCCAAAGTGAAGCAACACCCGAAGGTGCTCTTTCTATTCACTGCGCTGCCTGACCAATCAGAGTCAATATATTCCTGCCATATCATATCGATATTGGAACTATATCTCAAACCATGTCCAACTGTGCCTCGCAAGTATCTCAACACATGCTTCGCAACAATCCAGTGTGTCAATCTCGACTGACTTATAAACTGGCTAAGTGCACTCATTGCATAACAAATATTTGGTCTGGTGTTAACTAGATACATCAATTATCCAATCAACTGTTTGTACATAGTCAGATCAATTTCATTAGAATTGGAAGAAGACACACTTAGTTTTTTCATATTTGTCACCATTGGTGTAGCCACGGGCTTCAAGTTCAATATCCCAAACTTCTTCAATATCTCAAATATGTACTTCCCCCGACTCAGGAAGATCTCATCAGTTCTCTTCCACACCTCTAGTCCCAAGAAGTAGTGCATCATACCAAGGTCCTTCATCTCAAACTTAGAGGCCAATGCATACTTGCATTCAACAATAAGGCTTGCTGTATCGGTGAGGAATAAATCATCAACGTAGAGGACCAAAATAAGGGACTCACCATTAACAATCTTGTAGTATAAGTTGGGATCGAAAACACTTTTGCTAGAGCCCAAAAATCATCAGGTGTCCATCAATCCTCACATACCAAGCTCGAGGTGGTTGCTTAAGTCCATACAAGGCCTTCTTCAACATGCACACATGAGATTGCTTCTCATGTATCACGAAACCATCTGGCTGCTCAATGTATACTTCTTCCTCAATCTCTCCATTGAGCAAGGATGTCTTCACATCCATCTTATGTAGTCTCCAACCCATGGATGTGTTAGAATATAGAAGATTGTGCTCATTTTACCATTGACGATACCCTCATCACCCAACCACAGGCCGAAGCCACCCTCCGAGCACCTTGACCTTGAGAGAGAAGAGAACCTTGGTAGCAATCCAATATCCAAGAGAGGCTAATGCACCAAGCAAGAATAGAAACCAAGCTGATCAGATAATCCCACCTAGAGGCTAGCGCACACCTTCCCAGAAACTTGCGCACAAGCTGCAATTGCACCTACGTAGATCCAGTTCTCTCTGCAACTACTGAGATGTGAATAATGAGAATTGGCGCCTTGTATTTATAGTAGTCTGGGCAGTTTTACCGGGGCCGACTTCTCCTCCTGGGTACTAATAAATTCATATTAAATATATTTCTGTAGCCGATAACTTGTCTAGGGTTTCTTTTACTTCTTTGCTTCCTTCCAGAGTATTCTAATCTCGTCATAGGTCACAATAGAGGTTCATACCTCCCAAAGCTACCATAATATTAACACTCCCTCCTAGCTAGGGAGGTATGGTCTTGAGCACAACAGACCATTCAACTGGTAGCAACACGAGCACTGTCATTATTATCCAACTGGATAATCTCCTATGACAACTGGTATAAGATTAGTTGATAGAACACACCTGTGTCTATTCAAGGTAGTACACAACTACTCAAACCGGGACACATAGTCACAAACAATGGAACAAATCCACCACAATAGTATATCTCTACTGTCTGGAGACAAGCAGTCTCCAGGCCAATCTTTCACTCACATCTGTCATATAGTTTACATCTACTGTCATATATTCTTCATAACAAACATCTAATAGCAACCTACATAGAAACAATGTTATGATATAAACTGAATCATCTGGGCCAATCTTTCACTCACGTCTATGAGATATGAAAGAATATTTGCCCTCAGTATAGAACATCAACAATGGGCTATCTTCCCTATTCTTCTCAACCAAGGAAGAAGGATTGTTTCTGATTTCTGAGCCTGGACCATTCCTCACCCTGGGCCATTCTTCCTACACTAATCAAAGTGCACCTTGGACAAAATGTATAAACCCTGAGGAATGTTTGGACCATTCCCCACCCTAGGCCATTCCTCCTACACTAATCAAAGTGCACCCTGGAGAGAATGTATAAACCTTAAGGAATGTTTGGACCATTCCCCACCCTGGGCCATTCCTCCTACACTAATCAAAGTGCACCCTAGAGAGAATGTATAAACCCTAAGGAATCACTGTCTTGGACCATTCCCCACTCTGGGCCATTCCTCTTACAGTAATCAAAGTGCGCCTTGGAGAGAATGTATAACCCTAAGGAATGACTGTCCGAACCATTTCCTCTGTTAACCACAAGAGGAAAAGACTGTCCTGTATCAACCTCCAAAACAAACCATTCCTCATGTTAACCACAATGAGAAATCACTGTCCGGCGAGGCGGGCCAGTCTTCTTGAGTAACCCTCAAGAAGAGAGACTGTCATAGACCACTCCTCATGTTAACCACAATGGGAAGTCACTGTATATGATACATTAGCAATCAGACTACCTCCCATGTTAACCACAATGGGAAGTCACTGTCCATCAGAAATCTCAATCCACTTTCCGAACATGAAAGAATCTGTCCAATCTGGACTATTTTTCAATTACAAAGATAAATAATATTTTCAGTGCTCCCTCCTAATCTGGAGAGTCATTTAAGTCACAAAAATAAATGTTTTCAAGAATATTTTTCTGTACCTTCTCCTAGCTTGGAGAATCTTCCCTTTCAACTAAGGGAGTTATTTCCACGATCCCCATCTTCTCTCAAAAATATGCAAACTTAATTCTGGATAGAGGTTTTGTCAGGATCTCTGCTGTCTGCTCATCAATGGGGATATACTCGAGCTTTACCTCTCCTTCCTAGACTTCATCTCGAATAAAGTAGTATTTGATCTCAATGTGCTTCGACCTTTCATGAAACACTGGATGTTCTGATAATCTTATACAACTATGATTATCACAATATATTATGGTCGATTCTGGAATCTGATCAAATAAATCGGAGATTAACTTCCTTAGCCATATTGCTTCTGTGCATGCTTCACAAGCTGCTATATACTCTGCTTCTGCTGTACTGAGTGCAACAAACTTCTGTTTCCTGCTACCCCAAGATATCATAGCAGAGCCCAAGCTGAAACACATACCTGAAGTACTCTTTCCGTCTTCTGCACTTCCTGCCCAATCAGAGTCTGTGAATCCATGAAGTTGGATATCAATGGATGTGGTATTTATCAATCCATAGTTTATTGTCCCACGAATATATCTTAGGACATGCTTTGCAGCTATCCAATGCTCTTGTCTAGGTTCCACCTGGAACTGACTTAATGTATTTACAACAAAGCAACTATCCGGTCAAGTATTTACCAAATACATCAATGATCCAATTAGCTGTCGATATAGAGATGGATCTACTGGATTAGAATCTGGGACTTTCACTTTTCTTATATTTGCATTCATAGGAGTTTCCATGGACTTATAGTCCATCATTCCAAATTTCTGAAGGATCTTTATTGCATACTTTCCTTGTCCAAGGAATACTTCACCACACTTCTGCCATACTTCTAGTCCCAAGTAGTAATGCATGGGACCTAGATCTTTCATATCAAATTCAGAGGCTAGTTCCTTCCTGCACTGGATAATTAGAGATTCTTCACCTGTTATGAATAGATTATCAACATATAATAGTAGAATCATAGGTGCGTTATTCATGACTTTGTAATAAAGGTTTGGATCTGCATGACTCTTGGAGAAACCAAGTCTTCTTAGATAGATGTCTATTCTAGCATACCAAGCCCTTGGAGCTTGCTTGAGTCCATATAGAGCTTTCTTCAATATGAAAATGTGAGTGTCTCTAGAATGTACCTTGAATCCTTGAGGTTGTTTAATATACACTTCTTCTTCAATAGCTCCATTGAGGAAGGCTGTCTTTACATCCATCTGGTGTAGATTCCATCCCATGGAAGCGACAAGGGATATGATAGCTCTGATGGAGGTATACCTTGCCACCGGAGCAAAGGTTTCATCACAATCTTCTCCCTCCTTCTGGGATAACCCTCTGGCCACGAATCTTGCCTTGTATTTATTCACGCTTCCGTCTGCTGCATGTTTGATCTTGTATACCCATTTTGAGGTTACCACTGATTTTTTTTTAGGTCTGGGTACAATTTCCCATACTTCATTTTTCATAATGGATTGATGTTCTTCTGCCATAGCTTCTTTCCATTGTTCCTTTAGGACTGTTTCTTTAAATGTGGTAGGTTCTTCATCTAGAAGCTTCGTCATGTATGCTGCATAACTTGAGAATCTTTTCAGTCTTTTACTCTTTCTGGATGTTCCTTCTGGAACCTTGATTCTTTCTGCGTCTTGTAATTTAGCTTCAAGCCAAGCTGGTCGTTTCTTGGTTTTTGGTATGATATCTGAATCAATGTTCTCACATGGCTCCATAGGATGATTAGGTTGATACTTTTCATTATTTTCGTTTTCTGTGTTTTATTCATTTGGTTCTTCAAGTTCCTCTTCTTCTATAATTTCTTCAATGGATTTCCTGAAGGCCATCCTTTATTGAACGTTAAGTGTCTGCTAACTTCTATCTTGTGTTTTTCTGGAATATATATTCTATAGGCTTTGGATGAATCACTATATCCCACGAATATCCCCTTCTTTCTTGAGGGTTCTAGTTTATTCATTTTATCTTCGGGAATATGAGAGTAAACTGGACATCCAAATATTCTTAGATTTTCTACGTTAGGTTTCTTACCTGAGAATGCTTCTTCTGGTGTCATGTCCTTCAATATGCGATGAGGGCTTCTGTTCTGTACATATATTGCCGTCATTGTTGCTTCTCTCCATAGAAACATGGATAGACCTTGATCGTTTAATAAGGCTTTTACCGTTTCTTCGATAGATCTATTCTTTCTTTTTGCTACACCGTTTTGTTGAGGATTATGAGGAACAATCAACTCCCTCCTAATCCCTACTGATTTGCAGAATGCAACGAACTCATTCGAGGTGTATTCTCCTCCATTATCTGTTCTTAATGTCTTGATCTTCTTGTTCGTAAGGTTTTCTATTTCTGCCTTGAACTCTTGGAACTTGCTGAATACTTCGTCTTTTGATTTCAGTAGGTACAACCACGTCTTTCTTGAATAGTCATCTATGAA
>ML783701.1:193618-209749 GCA_009831015.1 Picea engelmannii
TCTTGTTCGTAAGGTTTTCTATTTCTGCCTTGAACTCTTGGAACTTGCTGAATACTTCGTCTTTTGATTTCAGTAGGTACAACCACGTCTTTCTTGAATAGTCATCTATGAAGATTACATAGTAAAGAGATCCTCCTAGAGATATGACTGACATTGGACCACAAACATCCGAGTGTATTAGATCTAGGATTTCCTTGGATCTGTTGTTGCTGCTTGGGAATGGTTTCTTGATATTCTTCCCAAGGGCACATCCTTTGCAAATTCCTTCATGTGTAGATTTCAATTATGGTATTCCTTCAACCATTTTTTTGAGGAAAGGTAATCCTTGATAATTGATATGAGCATACCTTCTATGCAAAGCTCATTAGGGTTGACTTCGTCATGTACTAGAGCTTCTTCATTTTGTTCTAGTAGTCTATACAGATTTCCTTCACGACTTCCAATAACCCTAACATCCTCTATGCTGGAATTCTTATGCCATGATAACACCTTTCCATCCATGAAGGCTATTCTGTATCCTTTGTCTTCTAAACATGATATTGATACAATATTCTTTTCTAAACCAGGTAAATATAAAACATTGCTTAAGTGAACATGATTACCTGATTCCAACTTGACGGAGGCTTGTCCAAATCCTTCGATGGGGTAAGTGATTTTGTCTCCAAGCTCCACTTTGTACAATGTCTTTCTCTCATTTAGATTTGAGAGTCTAGCTTGATCTCCCGTCATGTGCCTGGAAGCTCCACTGTCGATTATCCACATATCATCTTCAATCATCCCGGTACGTGCTGAGTAGTGTAAAAGACTGATTATTTCACACATGTCTTCGGTTGACTGGTAACTGGTCATGCCTTGATCCTAAACTTCAATTTCGTCATTTCTGTCTTCTGAGAGAGCCAAGAGGTGCGCTGAGTTAGGGCACATCTGAATATCTTCTTCTTGGGCGAGATGCTCCATCACAAGGTGTCAGATCGAAGATTTAGGGTTTCTGCAACTGCTTCTGCTAGTAACCCTAGGTGCAGTGTTTTTGGAAGCTGCTCCTGCTAGTAACCCTAGGGAAAGTAGCTCAATATCTAGCGGCTATGCTTCCTTCCAACGTTTTAGGCTGACTGAAGGGGGTGTGGGCCCATAACCTATTAGAATATAGAAGACTGTGCTCGTTTTACCATTGACGATACCCTCGTCACCTAACCACAGGCCGAAGCCACCCTCCAAGCACCTTGACCTTGACAGAGAAGAGAATTCTGGTAGCAATCCAATAGCCAAGAGAGGCTAATGCACCAAGCAAGAATAGAAACCAAGCTGATCAGATAATCCCACCCAGAGGCTAGCGCACACCTTCCCAGAAACTTGCGCACAAGCTGCAACTGCACCTGCGCAGATCTAGTTCTCTCTGCAACTGCTGAGATGTGAATAATGAGAACTAGCACCCTGTATTTATAGTAGTCTGGGCAGTTTTATTGGGGCCAAATTCTCCTCCTGGGTACTAATAAATTCATATTAAATATATTTCTGTAGCTGACAACTTTTCTAGGGTTTCCTTTACTTCTTTGCTTCCTTCCGGAGTATTCTAATATCGTCATAGGTCACAATAGAGGTTCATACCTTCCGAAGATACCATAATATTAACAGGATGCTACAAGGAAAATAATCATTCAGATAGAAGTGTATCAAGCAACAAGAGAAAATGTCTCCTCATAATCTATTCTCTCCACCTGAGAGAATCCTCTAGCAACAAATCTTGTTTTGTGCTTCTCGATGCTCCTGTCAACTATGTGTTTGATCTTATAGATCCACTTGGAAGTCATACAGACTTCCCCTTAAGTCTCAGAACAATATCCCACACATCATTCGTCATGATGGAATAATACTCCTCCATCATGGCATCTCTCTATACTGGCTGACTAGATGCCTCCTCATAACAGGAAGGATCATAATCAATGATGCAGCTCATAGCTGTGACATAGCACAAATATCTTTGATACCTCTTACTCTCTCAGAAGGTACCATGAGGATTTGCATGTCCTTCTGCATCCTCTAGAGTTTGACGAGCCCATGCAGGTCTCTTCTGACCTACTACAATATTTCTGGGAACACCAACTGGAGCTACAAGATCAATAGGATCAATTGGATGAATAGGCTCAATTGTCTCCCCATGAACTGCTAGAGGGCGAGGGGGAGAAGGCATCATCTCTTCCTATTTCTCACTATCAATCTCCATGTGAGATCCTCTAGATCTCCTGAAGGATACCTCCTCCTCAAAAGTAACATTTCTGTTCACCTCAATTTTTCTTCGACCAGGGATGTAGATCCGACATGCCTTCGAAGATTCATTGTATCCTTTCTTCCTGAAGGGTCTAGCTTGGTCCTTTTCTCCTTGGTTACATGAATGTATATTGGACACCCAAATATCCGGAAGTGTCCAAACTCAGACTTTCATTACAGTGAAGGCCTCCTCGAGAGTCATATTCTCCAAAGTCGTATGATGACTTCTGTTCTGAATATACACTATAGTCATGGATGCCTTTGCCCACAGGAAAAAAAATGTTGATAATTCTAATTCATCTTGGACCATACTTGACATATCAAGGTTCCCTCATGAAACCAATGTCTAAGACATATCCATGTTTCTTCATGGAACCAATGTCACACAAGAAATATCAAGGTTTTCTCGTGAAACCAATGTCTTGGTTCCTTCATCTGACCATCTGAGGCACGTTAGGATGAAGTCTACATTACCCCCTACTAGTCCACATAGGATCCTTCGAGGAGAATGTCTCATGATGTTGTCTCAAACATCAACACTGCCTCTCAATGAGGGTTAAAGTCATGCCATGGACTACAAGGACCATTCTTCTAAGAAGGTCACTACATGTGCCATAGAAGAATGTCAGTCTTAGACCTCTTTCCCTAATCAGGTCACCATCTATAGAGATTTTAAGCAAGCGATCTCAATGTTTTCGATACTTCTCCCTTTAAAACTACTTGCAATCATTTACGCATTTCCAATTTCAAAAATAATTTTTGTCAAAATAATTTTGGTTATGAAGGATTGGATGTTGAAGTAGAAAGAGTCTTGACCTTCATTTCTTCTCACCACTTATCTTTCTCTTGGAGCTATGCTCTATTATCATGCTAAGTTTCTATTAAAAATCGATCATTTTGCTAGTTGGGAGGTCCTACATGGACAGTGATGCCTGGAAGAAGAGACTCCATGATTTCAAGTCTAAGAACTACCAACAACAAAATTCCCTCTCTTGCTTCCAACCTCGCCAATCTGACCTCCAAATTTCGAGATCAAGGACTTTCTCAACAAGAAATGGTTGCACTTTCATATAACCCAAAATACATGAACACGATTGTAAACTCATTCTACTTCTGACTTGGATTTTAAATCTGTTTTATTGTTTATTTTAGGTGCTCACACCATCGATAAAGCACGATGCATGATCTTCAAAAATCATATTTTTAACGATTCGAACATAGACATAGTGTATGCTAAGTCTTTACAAGCCAAGTGTCCCACAAGTGGAGGCGAAAACAAATTGTCACCTCTTGATTACAAAACACCGACCAAGTTTGACAACTGTTACTACAAAAATTTGGTGGCGAAGAAAGGACTTCTCCACTTTGATCAAGAGATTTACAATGGAGTGTTTACTGATTCTCTGGTTACCGAGTACATAGACAACATGGAACTTCTCGAGAGAGACTTCACTACTGCAATTTTTGAGATGGGAAATATCATGCCTCTAACAGGTTCCCAATGAGAGATCCCGGAGAACTGCAGAAAACACAACTCAGATAGTGCCATCTTTCATATGCAACATCGTGGATCTGATAGACAAAAAAACTGTTGCAGTACACTTGACGAATCTACTTATTGCCAGAACCCTAGAAGATCTGGTTGATCCCACTACAGAAACCAACTTTCTCGTCAATGGACTTAGGACCCTCGACCTTTCTAGGTCAGTTTTGACAGCTTATGCAGTGCATACTCCTTTTCCCGAGACATGAAACTCTATATCTTCAATTACAGTCCCAACCATAGTCTATGATGCTTTCCATGTAAAGGTGAATAGATTATACCCATGATCAAGCTTTCTCTTAGAGGTCATGTTGGAAAATTTACATGCAGTAGTGGACGAATCCATTAGCCTAGTAGAGAAGTATGTTCATCCGGTTAAGGAAGGGTTGCAATGTCCGGGTTGCCTTTATTTTGGTCTATTGTTGGTAATATCACATGCAACCCATATTACTATATGGAATTTCCTCTTGTCTCTATTTTGTTGATGATTGCAACTATGTGAGACATTCTCCAGCTTACAAACCTGTGAGATGTGGATCATTGGGGCTATGTGAGTCTTTCTCCAGCATACAAACTTGAGAGAAAGCCCCCAATAAGGGTATGTGGTTCCTACCTGAGACAGAGCTGGAATGTAGAGATGACCTCCTCCATTCAGAGAGTTGAGAAGAACTCCAGATGATTATCCAGTGGGAAAGACGATCTGTTGAGTTAGACGCGCCTGTGGCTGAGCACAAGGTGAACGTGTGAAATCCCAAAGTGTTGGGTGCATCGTCATGTGAACATAAATGAAGATGATGTATTAGCCTCCTCTGAACAATAGATTTGATGAGAAACTCCAGATGATTCTCCTGTGTGAGGTAGTGGGAAAGAAGATCTGTAGAGTGGACGTGCACGTGGATGAGCACAAGTGAATGTGTGAAGATTTGGTTCTTCTGTGTAATGTAGTGAGCCATAGATATGGACATCCCTGTGAATGTGCCCCTAATGGATGAGCACTAGTGGGT
This sequence comes from Picea engelmannii, assembly GCA_009831015.1. NCBI lineage: Eukaryota > Viridiplantae > Streptophyta > Pinopsida > Pinales > Pinaceae > Picea > Picea engelmannii. The sequence goes on from ML783701.1 coordinate 198,431, forward strand.
ATATTAGATCCCTTGCTATATTGTTCAAGAGTCAGACCTACCTATAACTCTAATTGTAATGTAAAGGGTACAGGTCGGCCCCACCTTAATGTGATTAGTAATTAATGTAAAAGATAATTAATCTGGTTGATACTAATTATATTTTAAGCTAGTGAGGTCGGCCCTATTGTACCAATAGACACTTCTGTTGATAGGTTCAAGCTAGTATAAGTAAAGGTAAATTCCCCATTGAGAAAACATATCTTTCATGTAAGTTTGGAAATTTCAGCGAGTACACTTCCTTGGGAAAAATGCTCACATCTCTTGGGAACTAGTCTTCTAGGGTTTGAGCACCCTCTTGTGTGCTAGGGTTTATCTTGGTGGTGAAGGTATTTTTCTTGAAGAATATAACAAAGGATTTGGCTGGGTTTTCTTCCCTTGTTGAGAAGGGTTTCCCAGGATACTTATTATGTTCTTGTGTATGGTGTTTCTTCTTGTGATCTTGGTTGCTGCAACATTCTTGTTTATGGTTAAGACAAATGAAAATTGAAATGAACTACATGATTAACCTAGCTTATTGAAAAATCAACATGGTATTAGAGCATAGGTCTTGAAGAACCCATTGCACAAAACTTCAAGGCAAACCGTCCTCCTTTTGCAAAACCGTACGACCCTCATTCTTTCTCAGTTTCAACCCTTAATACTTAGACGTTGGGGATATTTTTAGCATAAGAGTGTATGACCTCCTTGATCACACATCCAACAAGATTCATATCAAAATTTCGAGCATTTTGAAATTTTGGCCCTAGGGTTTCTAGGGTTTCGCCAATTTTTGCAGAAATTTCAGTATTAGGGTTTCTGCAACTCATTGAAGGAGCTCTTCAGCTCACCAATGTTCTCCTATATTTCAAAGGATTATTATTGGTAGTCATAAGTCCAATAAAACCTAAAAGTGCTATCCTAGCCTAGCCGTTAGGTTTTCTAGCCAAGTTGACAAAGGGTTGTGAAGAATCTAAAATTATGATGAACAAAACTATGATGGAAGATAAGCTTGATGGATCAAACAAATTCAAGTTCCTGGAAGACAAGACTTATTGTGGGTGATACAAAAAGGTGTCACTGTGACATACCTCCTTCATGAAGATGTCAGAGGACAAGAGATCAACTATGTTCCATTGGAGAAATTATATCATCACCCTCAGGTATGCACTCATATATATATATATATATATATATATATATATTATTTGTATCATTGTCATGAGGGTAATTGTAGGACGAAGGAACCTTTTGCTGAAGTCTTGGATCTAGAGGGATCTTAGAGCATTCAAAGGAACAACACACTGGAAGTAAAGTCTCCAGGTTTGATTGTTGAAATTGTCATTCCTCTAACCTATATTTCTAAAATTTGCTACATTACAAGTAGGTGTTGTAGCTGTGACAACAATCCTTAAATTGTTTTGATTTTAGAGATGTACCCATTATTCTCCTTTATGAGATATTCTTGTTTTTGGTTCCTCTTGTTTTCTTGTTTCAGATAGGTTAAGAACAAAGGAAGATTCTCATCCTTCAGAGGGAGTCACTTGACTCAGAGGGAGTCAAAACTATTTGAGAAAGAGGAAGAATAGAACCATCATTGAGACAACCAATGCAGTAATGCATAATCAGAATCTCTCTATGATTCCATGGGCAGAAGCATGCATGACACAATATATGTTTAGAACAAGAGTATTCATCATACTTTGAAAAACATAACTCCTGAAGAAACCTTCATCGAAATGAAGCCTGAGATTGAGCACTTTAGGTTATTTGGGTGCCCAGTGTATTTTCATGTACCCAAAGAGAAGAAGTCCAAGCTAGATCCTTTAGAAATAAAGGATACATTGAATCTTCAACGACATTCCAGATCAAGATCCATGTTCAAAGATAGATTGAGACAAGCAAAGATGTTGTCTTTGAAAAAGAGATAGTCTTTCAAAGATCCATAAAATCTCAGATGGATATTGACAGTAAGACAATACCTTCTCCCCCTTCAACAATTTAGAGGGAGACAGAGATTATTCCAGTTGATCCAGTTGCTCCAGTTGATATGTTCAGAGATATTGCAGTAGGGCATAAAAATCCTACCTAGACTCACTCTGCAAGAGGCAGAGAAACATACAAGCCTTTCATGGCACATCCCGAGAAAGCAAAAGAAATTTTCGAAGCTATCCTTCAGTCATGACCCACTTCATTGATGATGAGCCTCCTTGTCTTAGAGAAGCAACACGAGAATAGGTATGGCAAGATGCCATAACAAAAGAATACTAGTATATCTTAAGGAATGATTTATAATATATTATTCATAGACCAGAAGGGAAGTCTGTGGTAAATTCCAAATGGATCTATAAGATCAAGCATGCAGTTGATGGAAGTGTCGAGAAATACAAAACAATATATATAGCCATAGGTTTCTCACAAACAGAGGGAGTTGTCTATGATGAGACACTTGAACCAGTAAAACCCGATACACTTCCATCCGTACTACCATCCATGAGTTGGAAACTATATCAGATAGATAAATTCTTGATGAGTTTGAGTTTCAACAAGAGTGTTGCTGATCCAAACCTATATCGTTACAATGTTGATGACAAGAGCCTGATTTTGTTGGATACAAGTAATCCTTGACTTCTGAATTCGAGATGAAGACTCTGAGTATGATATATTACTTCTTGAACAAGAAGTATGACAGAACGAAAAATCCACCATGATGAATTTAGAAGAAGAAGATTGATGATGATTCAAACGAGACTGATCCACACCTGATTGGATCACTAATGTATCTGGTTAACACTGGACTTGATTCAGGTCATGCAGTAAATGTGCTTAGTCATTTCATGAGTCAACCAAGACAGAATCGCTAGACAACAACAATGAGGCACAATTGGATATGGCTTGAGATATGCCTCCATAGTAAACTTGAGTTTGCAGGATATGTCGATTTAGATTGAGAAGAAAGTACAATATACTAGAAGAGCACATTCAGTGGATGTTCTACCATAAATTTTTCCATGGTTTTCCGATGCAGCAGGAAACAAAATCTTTGTGGCCTTGTATACCACAAAAGCAGAGTATGTACCATTGAGTGTGCGAAGCAGTATGGCTTCACAAGCCTCTGACAGATTTAGTTGATCATGAGATGGATCCTATGATGATAACTAAGGGCCGTGTATAAAGCTCCTTAAGAACCCAATGCTTCCTGATGGATTGAAACACAATGAGATGAAATATTCTTATATCAGATATATAATGTAGAGAAAAATTGTACACATGCAATACCTTCCTACACATGAGCAGATTGCAGACATCTTCACCAAACTAATTTTGTGAAGAATGCCTTCCTAGTTGAGAGGGAGTATTAATGACTCCAGCCAAGACAAAATTTAGAGTACATCCGTGTGAAACTTGGCATGGTGAAGAATGCCTCCCTAGCTGAGAGGGAGTGTTGATGATTGCATCTATGTGAGTCTTTCTCTAGCATACAAACCTTAGAGAAATCCCCTAAGAAGGGTACGTGGTTCCTACCTGAGACAGAGCTGGAACGTAGAGATGACCTCCTCCATTCAGAGAGTTGAGAAGAACTCCAGATGATTATCCAGCAGGAAAGACGATTTGTTGAGTTAGACGTGCCTGTGGCTGAGCACAAGGTGAACGTGTGAAATCCCAAAGTGTTGGGTGCATCGTCATGTGAACATAAATGAAGATGATGTATTAGCTTCCTCTGAGCAACATAGTTGACAAGAAACTTCAGACGATTCTCTTGTGTGAGGTAGTGGGAAAGAAGATCTGTAGAGTGGATGTGCTTGTGGACAAGCACATGTGAACGTGTGAAGATTTGGGTCTTCTGTGTAATGCAAAACTAAATCCATAAAATAAAACTTAAAATCAAACTAACATGTACAAGCTAGTTGCCTTAGGGGCAAACTAATTGAAGTGTTGCTTTAGGATTTGGCCATTTGTTGGAAGGAGGCATTTGTTTCCTTCCATATTTTGTAAACAATGCATGCCAAGGCCAATCTTCTACACCACTTGGTAAGAGGTCCTAATCAATTTCGTTGGAATTTTATGTATTTTCCCTTTGGATTACCCATTTTATCCCAATTTAGGACAATATCACTGACTTGAAAGTCATTATCATTTGACACATGTTTATCGAACCAACACTAAACAATTTTCTAGGGAGCTTCAAAATTTTGCTTGGATTTACTCTTGTCCTCTTTTAACTTCAACATAGTGTTACTTCCATTTTGTATTACCAAGGAGGTATCACCACTTGTTGCTTGAGATAATTTCAAAGAAGGCATGAAGACATTTAGATGGTAGAATTACCTCTTTTTCATAAATGAGAAAGTATGGAGATGTGCCCAACAATACTTTATGAATAAATCAATCAACCCATAATGCATTAGAGAGTGCATTGTGTTCATTGTGGTGATGGTTAACTACCATCTTTTTGATAATTATGATCAAGTTCTTGTTTGTTGATTGAGTGACACCATTTCCCTTGGGGATAATAGTTTGTTGAATAATGCAAGATAATTCCTTTATCTAAAGAAAAATCAATGATATCCATAGATGAAAAATATGATGCATTGTCAAATAATAACAAAGATGGGATGCTAAACTTAGTGATGATATGCCACTCCAAGCACTAAATTCCTGTCTTATCATTCACATTTGTCACAGGAAGAACTTCCATCCACTGAATAAAGTAATTTGTGGTTGTCAATAGTTACTTATGTTACTTTGAGGATTCTCACCTGTCACATCCAATCTCCATTGCTCAAAAGGTTTGCCAATAGCAACACATTGTGAAAGTATCACTACTTTCTTCTCCTTGCTCACACATTTTTGTCAAATTCAACACTCTCTCACATGTTATTTGTGTCTTTTAGTAATGTTTACCAATAGTATCTACTTTGCAAAACCTTATGAGAAATTCTATATTTAGATAAATGTCCACCTTTTGGACCATTACGTAATTTTGTTGGATAGGCAGTTCGAAGAACAAAGAATGAGGGTGCACACAAAAGTAGTTAGGCATGCAAACACATATAGACACGCAAAATCAGGAAGGACAACAGTCGGGAATGCAAAAGCAACATGCAGGCGCAAAGATAGGAAAAACACGCCTGAACATGAGTTGTTATAGTGTTTTGGGATAAACGAATAGGGTTTTGAGCCCTAAACTCTATGTATAAATATGTAATGGGTTGTGAAGAATGGGGTTCGCTAAGAGAGTGAGAGAATAGAATGAGGATGAGAGAGAGTCTTCACTAAGAGAGTGAGAGAACAAACTGAGGATGAGAGAGAGTCTATGTCTAAAGGTTTAGGGAGAGTTTTGCAGAGAGAGGCTTGCACTACATAGCGACTAGGAAAGATGGGGAAATACATCATGATGTATCTATTGTAAGCGCAGTGTGCAAGCCTGGGGTGAATTGCTCAAAGAATAATAAAGAAGCCAATCGTTGTGGACGTAGCCCAAAGTTTGGGTGAACCACATTAAATTTTGTGTCAGAATGTTTTTTTATGTGATTGTTCATGAATGTTTTATTTATGCATAACTAGATCTAGATCTGTGTAGTAGATGATTGATGCACAGTAAAGATGAATGTTACAATGAATAGTTTATGTTGCAATCTATGTCACAATGATGCTGCATAATTCAATTTTACTAATTAATCAAGGGAAAGAGATATAAAATACTACACATAGGGTAGATAAGTAAGAACAAACATGATGATAGCCTCCCATCCCCTCATCCTTGCAAAAACTTGGTTCTTGCAGCCCCAATAGATGCCTTGGGTGAGACTTCACTTGCATGTAGGTGATGCCAAAAGGGCTAGTGTCTACAGGGTTTGTTGGTAGAAGAAACTGAACCTAGGGTCTTACAACCGCGCGCCAACAAATGGTTCTATAGCTGGGACCCAGAATCCGTGATTGAGGGAATGTTTTGGAGGCCAACTAAGAAAGAGATAACTGAATGGAGAGAAAGGAAGGAATGATAAATTTCTCAAAAAGAGAATAAAAACCCTCAAATGAGCGATGAGCAATGGATGCAAAGGTATGTGTACAGAAAGTTGCATGAGATTTTCTTTGGTGAATTTCTAATTATCTTAACAGAGTGGTTAGAAATATTAGTGGTGAATACTGGAAGGTACCAAAATGCAGCGCTCATGAACTGGACTCCTGAGTTGGTAAGAAAATTGAACTCTATAAGTAATAAGACCTATTGTGTAGTTCATTTCCAATTGAACAATATATTGGGAGGTTATATTACAGAATTTGTAGTGGATTTTACCCAGTCACACAATGTTGCAGAGAGGTTTTTTTTTAAAGGACCACGCAGAAGGTTTATGAAATCATTGGGTACTTGGACAAATATGTTGTGCAACAAGTGTGTGATGATGATGGAGTTTGATTTCTAAGGGGATTCACTCATATAGGTAAACATGGGGATGACTAGAGGATATTTTGATGGTAGGAAAGAATGAAGGAAGAAATGAAGAAGGAAGGGAGGGACTGAGGATGCAGAGAAATCAAAAAGGAATATTAGAAGAGGAAGAGGAGTTTGGAGTACTGCGCAGTGGAATAAGGTACAAGAGGTTGAATACTGGCGCTGAGAAAGGAGAGTTGTGCAATGAGTTTGAGAGGAGAGAACCTTGTGCAATAGTCCAGATCGTAGAGATACCGTACATAGAAGGAGAGGAAGAGAATTCTCAGTTCAATCCTATATTAGAAGAACTGGTAAGTCCTACTTAGATTGAATCCTATGTCGATTCCACAACTTCGTGTGCATCGCCTAGATTGGAAGTAACATTTTAGGATTGTCAACAACACTTATATTTAGCAAGGGAAGACATTGTAGCAGTAGCCAGAGCGGTGGAAGGAGTGCATTGAGTTAGAGTCAACCAACATCGCTGACTAGAGGTACTACACAAAACAACATGGCATGGTTAGACAACACACTGAGACTGCTTGAGTTCCAGGGAGTTTGGTCGGGGGACCCAAAACGACATCTATTCGTATGTGATACATTTTGGGCTGCAAAGGAAGCCCAAGATGAGGCTGTAAATATTGCGCAATTGGAAACAACATTTAGAGGCCACACATTAGTCTGGTATATGAAACTATAGAGTACCACACCTACAAGTCAAGCGAGGACTTTAACAAAAATTAGACAAGTATTGTTGAAAGAGTTCAAAAAGCCAAAGTCTGAATCGAAGTAAATTACAAAGTTGAAGGAAATCAAACAAGTACATAATGAGTCAGTTTGGGATTATGATCAAAGATTTAAGAATTTAATGGGTAGGTTGACATTCCAAATCCCTGATCAACAACATCAGGAATGGTTTATTGCAGGACTACTACCACACATTCACATGCCATTGATTCAACAAAGGTTGCATCACAACCCAAAGCTTTGGAGATTGCAATGAAGTTGGAAGCATCTCCTGTAGGATACTGTGGAGGGATGGTGCAAGTCTAGACGCAGTTGGTTGCTTTGACAATTCAATTGGTAGAGATTACAAAAGGGAAGGAGAAATGAGAACAAGTCTAGTGTACCAAGTGTAGGACTAAAGGCTACCATAAGGACAAATGCCCAACATTTTCCCAATATTTGGTGGCTGGAGCACCGAATCCATTACCAGGAGGGGGATACTATGAAATATGTAAGAAATGGGGACATCATCCGATTGAGTGTCCATTACTACAGAAGTAAAAAAGTACACCAAGAAACTATTTTGTAAATTTTGCAAGTCAATAGGGCATGAAGAGAAGGATTGACACGCATTAGATTTGATGAGAGAACACACTTCAGATATGTATATAATTCAAGAGGAAAATGATACGATAGAAGGAGGTGGTCCATAATATAACAATCATCGAGGTTTTAATCCAGGAAGTTAAGGAGGATTTGGTAGAGGTCGAGACAGAGGAAATTTTGACAGAGGAGGTAGAGGACCAATACTATGTTACAATTGTAATCAACCGAGACACTTAGCTCGAGGCTACCCGAATCCTTGTACAACCTGCACATATTGTAGATCATTGGCTCACTCGACATAAGACTATCCTCAACCACTTGCAAAGTGGCATGCAAGAGCGAATCAAAACCAAAACCAAAATCAGAATGTACAAAATATATTAGTTGAGAAACACAATGAAGGACCTAGAATAACAACTCTTACGCGTGGAGGAGCTAGAATAGGGGCTGATGCGACAAATGGAGGGAAGCAGGTTGAGAAATAGGTGAGGAAATCAACATGACCTATGCTGACATTCGACCCTGAACAATAAAAGAAGACATATCAGAGGGAAAGAAAAAATATACTAGGACCATATTAGATAGCATCAACATCATCTATGTCTCCGGTTTGTGATCATACTATACCAGAGAAACCACTTGAGAAGGTAAGTACTCTAAGAGAGTTTCTGATAAGTTACATAGAATTGATGAAAGATGAAACTGCACTGAATGCATTATATGAAATGATTGATCATTGTGCACAAGAAATGGAAATTCCTGTTGCACAGAGGGTAGTGAATCAGGTACTACGTAAACATATGACCAACATAGAGTTCAAACTAAGTGCACCGATTGGGGAATATGATGTGGATAATGTTATTTTAGACTTGGGGTTTGATGTAAATGTGTTACCAAAGAAGACATGGGAAATGATGTGGAAACTTGAGTTGATTTGGTCTCCTGTCCAGTTAAGATTAACAAACCAAAAAAAGATAGTCTTGATTGGCCAATTGACAGGAGTACCTGTGGATATAGATGGGGTGTGCAGTGTAGAAAATTTTGAAGTCATCGAGATTGTGGATGATATTTATCCATATCTAGCACTGATGGGACTTGAATGAGCCTTTGACAATAAGGTGATCATTAATCTGAAAAGGAGGGAGATGATATTTGAGGTAGGAGACTTGAAGGTTACTGCACCATTAGATCTGACATAAGGAAAGATGTATATTGAACCAACTAGAGGGAACGTTGACAAGTTATATAATATGACTGCACGAATGGATGACTATGTTAACCCCATTGTAAATGGTGCACTTAGTTGGAGAAGAATTATCTTGTGTGCGTCAGATTCAGAGGAAGGTCTGGAACATTGGCAACAAAGGATGCATGAAGTATCAACTAGAGGATGTGCACTCATAACTCAATCATTGTGCTGGATTGGAACGAAGTTATATGATCCACCCAAATATGATGGTTTGACTAACATATAATCTTTTGTACATGCATTTGAATTGTAGATACCCAAACAACAAAGACTGTTGGCATTAGATGTGGTCTTGAAGGCCACTCTAGCCAGATGGTGGGCTGCACACATAGAGGGGATATAAAACTGGTCGCAGTGTAGAATATTAATGCAAGAAAGATTTGGTACCGAGGTGGAGTATATTGTGCATAGGTATACAAGAGTAAGCGAGCCAACATATCATATTGTGTAGTGAAGAAACACATGGGGATCAATACCGAATAAGGAATGGAGGCACACATTTATACATACATTGGATACAATTCCTAAGAATTGGTACCTGGAGCTGGAAATGCACAGAGAAACAACAAACTGAGATGAACCAACTCAGAGGTTCAAGGTAACATTTCCTTTTGAACATGAATCTCCATTAGTAGATGCAGCCCTACATGTCATTTGAACCAAGATATTTTCAGAAGAAGGGCCAATGGAGGTGGTACATGTGTGTAGTGCGCACAGAGCTTCTATGAATGTCCATGAATTACTGGAATGTTACAATGTTGCTAAAGAAGAACACAATGAGGAAGATCCAAGGAATATACAAGTACCTAGAATTGAGGGGGAATACATAGTAGAAGGACCAGAGATTGAATTTTCTACATATACACAGTCACTAAAGACATGGAAGGTAAATATTGGGACAAAGGAAAACCCAAAGTTTGCACATATATGAGACTATTGGAATGATAAAACTATGGAGAAGATTGCAGATTCACTGCACGAGTATCAAGATCTATTCCCAATTACATTCTCAGAGATGAAGGGGATAACTGGGGAATTAGGTGAAATGAAAATCCCTTTGAAATGATATGCTAAGCCAATGCGACTTATACCCTACAGGTTAAATCCAAAGTATAAAGAGAAGGTGAAAGCATAAATAGAACAAATGTTGGAAGCAAGGATTATTGAACCAGTGGTGGAATCATAATGGATAAGTCCAATGGTGGTATAAGATAAGAAAATGTGAGGAATCAATATTTGTGTAGACCTAAGGAAGCTAAATGATGCATGTCTGCATGATCAATTTCCAACACTTTTTACAGATGAAGTGCTAGAGAATGTAGGAGGGCAAGAGACCTATTCTTTCACATATGGATTTTCAAGATATCACCAGATAATGATTGCGCAAGAAAGACATGTGTAATACTACTTTTTCAAAAAAGTGGGGAAGTTATCAGTACACAGTGATGCCCTTTGGATTGAAGAATGCACCTGCAGTTTTTTCAAGAGTTGTTGCAACTTTTAAATAATTTATTCATAAGTTCCTTGGAGTGTACTTAGATGATTGGAATGTGTTTAGTCTATTGAAATATCACATAGAAGTACTTAGTTTAATGTTTGATAGGTGTAGACAATGTCAAATTTCACTGAATTTGAAGAAATGTATTTTCTGTGCGCCTTTTGGAATTTTATTGGGCCATGTGGTATGTAAGCATGGCTTATTAGTGGATCCTACCAAGATTACAATGGTTTTATATTTACAACCACCCACATCGGTCAGACAATTGAGAGAAACCCTAGGTCTTATAGGGTATTACAAGAAGTTCATTAAGTGATCCAGGGGGTCATTCGTCATGAAAGTTACACTGATCCAAAGCAGAAAAATGGTACAATGGCAGTGAAGTGGCAATGCAATGATTGGGTAAGAACCAAGTTTTAATAACATCTACAAAGGTCTTGATATATGGTTAAAAAACAAAATAGATATAAAAGGACCTCAAAACTAAACCATACACTATGCTATGACATATGGTGCGAACAACTAAAACCACCAACCAATATTGCAAGGCATGGTGACATTTTTAACACTTGTAAGATGGATGCGTGGTTAAACATTAGCTGTTCCATTTGAATTGGATAACAATTGCCAGAGTAACGTCCAACTCATAGTATTTGATCCATTGCCACGGTTGGAGTATAAATAGCCTGTTGTAGTGGTAAGATAACGGTTGCACAAGTGATATGGCGGGATATGGGTTCAGTTTTGGTATAAGTAATGATAAAACGAATTGAATCCATGCACATC
>ML783701.1:225025-236659 GCA_009831015.1 Picea engelmannii
TTCAAAAAGGAATTTTAATTCCTACGCACATTTTTCCAGATCCGACGGTCACGAGGGCTCGCCTTCCCTCCCGAACAGATACTAAGGTTCTAACACCATTGGTGTAGAGACCTGTCTCCCCATGGCCATAGACCACACCAGCTACGGTTTCACTCGCCGTAATACTTCTTGAGCTTTAAAACTTGTCAAGTAACTCCTTGACATTTTGGAGCAAACCAGGGTACGAAATTGGCCTTCCAGACCCAATTTCCCTTCGTTTTCTCGATCCAAAGACTGCTCCACTGGCCCGTCTAGGCTCAGTGTCGAAACCTTGGCTCTGATACCAATTTGTAACACCCCTTTCACTCAACTACCCAGGGTTACTATAAGACTACTTGGTAGATAACCCAGAATAACTGTAGCGCACCTTGGCTACCGTGTAGGTGTTACTACACGGAATAACACATTCTCATTCATAGTTAATCGCGTGCATTTACGCAATGAAATACATTTAAGCTCAGAGTACTCATAAGACTCATTTTAACATAAATAATCCATGGCAAATACATTAATCCAAATGCACAACAGAATGCATGATCATTTTAATACACGGAGATACAAAACATATTGATAAAATGTGATAAAACATAGTTAGACACTTATCTTGTAACAATGGTGGGATCCACCAACCAAGTGCAGGCCTTCCACGAACCACCCAGCCTTAGACCACACTTCTCATTAGCTCAGCAGTGGATGACCCCCGAGCTGGGACTAAGCTCCACCCCAAGGCAAGGAATCCTAGCTAGGCTGAGGTTACAGGGAAAACAACACTTAAAATCTGGAAGGATTCATCCCAGGATGTCGTCTTACGCCCACTACTACCAGACTCTCATTCCCCACATGCCTGTTCTGCCCGGGAGTATACACCTTCACAAGCACAGTCCATTGGTGCTAACCTCCCTCTCTGGGTCTCGGCAACAGGCCAGATCAGGAAGTCTTAGAGCCTGAAGCTGGTGTTGGACACTCTCTGGAAGAAACCTCTTCCAACAACATCCACCTCCCTCACATAGAGAGAGGTCACACACAGGCTCAATCACCACCTGCACTGGACAACAATTCACGCGCAATCCATCTCTGCATGACCACCACAGTCAACCGGGAATACAGACTCAGACCTCTCAGAACAAGCTCAACAATGGAAGCTAGGTCTCACGGTGTTGATTTTCGGAATTGCCTGAGAAGAAATTTCCACAGGGAATTACACAGACTCTCTCCACCCTGGTAGAATGGTCGTTTCCCATCCACCCTGCCCAGGATAGACTCACGCTCTGGTGTCGGGAATGCGTGACAGACAATCCACGCAAGGGTCAACGCAAGTTCGGACGGTTCAGAGGATGTACGAGGGTTTTCCTGCAAGAGTCAAACCCCTTCCCTTCTGGCAGTCCGTGAGTCCCCTGGAGGAGGAACCCCCAACACGGCTCATCTCGGCCTTTTATTGCATGGCCAGGGTTGACACTTGTCACCCATGCGACTGCATGCGTTCCTGCAACGTGCGTGCCTCCCACCATTTGGAAATCACATGTCCTTCCAAAAAGGACTTAGGTTAAAACATATAATGCACTTCTCTTTTGGAATAATATTAAAATATTATTCCCAAGGCTTAATCCCCCCCTAGGCTCCACACTTAGCTCCTTTTTCCCACCTTCAGCCCCTAATTCCTTGTCCACTCTGTGGATGCTCAGTCCCCCTTCACTCATTCATCATGGTCGGTCTACACATGGCGGTGTTTATATTTATTAATTGTTTTGCATGATTACATATACAACAGCAGGCCCCTGGCCTTCAACACTTAGGCTCTCTGACCTAATAGCACATAAGTCTCCTGCTTATAAGAACTTGGCTCACTAGCCTATAAAACATAATTACAATTTCTTTCCAAACATGTTTTACAACGGGGCTCGGCCTTGGGGACACTACACCTTTAAAACCACATGTTACGTTGTAGGCATTTGATAAATGGGAAATATACTTTGTTGGATCGATCAAACCACCAACGAGAATATTGTGAGCTAAGTATATAATCACTGTGAAAAAGTATTTGACCAAATGGGTAGAAGCAACACTAGTCATATATTTCATTGTGGAGATTGCTGCAAGGTTTCTATATGGGAATGTAGTTACACGATTTGGATGCCCACACATTCTACTCAGTGATCAAGGAACACACTTTTTGAATAGGACGATTGCAACATTCACTGAGGAATTTCAAATTCGTCATCAGAATAGTACGCCGTATCATCCTCATGAAAATGAGACAGTAGAAGCTTTTAATAAAATTATGGAGAATGCTTTGACAAAGATCTGCAATGTAGGAAGAAATGCTTGGGACTTGAGGGTTCCTGTAGTATTATGGGCATACAAGACTACAAGAAAAAAGTTGACATGACAAACACCTTTTAGGTTGGTCTATGGGCAAGAAGCAGTAATGTCGATGGAGTTTATTGTGCCTAGCCTGTGCGTTGCAATGATTACTAATCTTTTGGACTCTAGCGAAGTAGAGGAGATATTTTCATAGTTGGTACAACTTGAGGAAGATCGTTTTGTCGTAAGGTTCCATCACCAAATTCAGAAGGCAAGGAAAAATGCATGGCATGATAGACATATTAAACAAAAAAAGTTTCAAGTGGGGGACTTAGTATTACTATATGACAATAAGTTCATGCGACATCCATGAAAGTCTCAAATGCATTGATTAGGACCATATGTGATTCAACATGTGATGGAGGTAGGTGCCGTGTAGTTGGAAATAGTAAATGAAGAAGCCCTAGGAGGCATGGTGAATGGAAGTCCACTGAAACTCTATAGAGACGGTCGACCGTCTGTGCATTAATCTGAGTTGCGAAAGATCAAATGTACCATAGTAGTGTATTATAGTAGGAAAAATACAAAAATAAATAAAAACTGGAAGAGAAAATAAAAATGAAGGAAGAACATGACAAAATTGAATTAAGTTACAGTGAGCATAAGGGTGCAAAAAAAGTGAGTGTTGCACAGATAAAATAAAGAACACAGAGACAGTTAGGTGCACATAGAAGCAACATGTGGAACATGAGCGTGAAGACCATTAAAGGCATCAAAAGGGTGGAAACGATGGTTAAAGAGTGTTAATGACAAGTCATAAAGATGACGTGTAGCCGTAAATGAAGACAACTGCCAAGGATCATGATAGACTGACAATACGAGGTGCAAATCCAACTGAAGATATGGTAATAAAGCAACATTAAATCAAGCATTCATCATATCAATGCTTGATGAGACAGTTAATTCAGGCACGAAGGGACATGGACAACTGGAGAAGGGGCACATAAACTATGAAGGGTCGACAAACATTGGTTATTGTCACTTAGAGTTGCATGCAAGTAAGAGAGAGCCGAGAAACATATTGTAGAGCCAAGAAAAACCCTAGAGTTGAAGCAATTATCACTAGTAACCAATTTACATAAATGGCACCACCAAAAGAAACAATGCCCATACCAAAGAAATCTCAAACAAGAGCACAAACAATAGAACGAGAGGTTGAGGAGACTCTGGGAGCATCATTATTAGAGCCGAGGTTTCCCTGAGACTACATTCTACTAAAGAAATATGATGCCCCACTAGTGACATTGCAGAAGACGACCTACTATGAATTGGTGACACCCGACATCCCAGACGGAGTCACTGTGGATGAAGACATGCTAGGGAGGGTGTCGCAACTCAAAAATGTAGACCATGATATTACAAACACAACGAATTTACCTGAACTTGCGCTGCACCACTACTTGGAACTGAGGACAAATCCAACAATGAACTAGAGCATACTAGTACCAAAGGTATGGGCCATAGGATTGGAGCGAGCATGCATACTAAACTTGTTCAAAATTCCACATTTTGGCCGGAGAAACAAGGTGAATGCATGCATTAAGTTGATCTTAACTTGTGTGCATGGAGGTTATTCGTAGCTAGACAAGCCAATCTCTATAGATACATACCTAATTGCAAGGATCATAGGCTTACCAACACAGGGATAAGATTCAAACTCATTGTTTGCAGACAAGAAAGATGATAGGACTTTGTCAGAAAAAATGAGGGAAAATTTTCATACAGCTAGAGGTGTGCGTGGGTTGGATGTGTCGAGCATATGCGACCCAATAATAAGGATTGTAACACAGACAATGGAATGAAAGTTACTGAGGAAATGAAGAAAAAACCAAGTGCCAACCGAAGCGATAACTGCGGCTGAGAACTGTATAGAAGGGGTCTCGATGAGTTGGGTGCCTTACTTATTGAACCAATTCCTCATCGACTTCTCAAAAGCACAAGATAGAGGCATGCAATTCCATTATCCATGGCTACTAATTCTGATTGCATTCGCAGTGTGGGAATAGCCAGAGGATGCGTAGTTCTTGGGACTCAGAGGTAATCCATGCTTAGCAACTAAGTATCAGAACTTCTGGTACAAAACTAAAAAAAAAGATAAATCGACACTAATGTGGAGTTCTTCCTGTATGGAGAAAGGATTCAAACATGCATCAAGGACACACCACACATTTCACCACAACTAGTAGAGGTATACACCCCAATTGCATGGTTTAGAACAGTCTGACATCATATCTATGTAAAGGAAAAGAAGGACCCAAGAGAAGAATGGGTCTAGACAAAATACAATATCACGGAAGAAGATATACACCTGATCATGCATGATTGGGATCCATAGTGTAAGTTTATAGTGAATGGAACATAAGTGAAGCACCCTGATAACGACGAATAAGAACAAGGTGATGAACAAGGTAATGGACATGTTGATGAACAAGGTAATAGATAGGGTAATAGGCATGGTGATGAATAGAGCAGAGACACAAAACACACACAAGAAACAATCAAAGAGAAGAGGAAAGACAAGGGAAAGGGGCCAACCCCCCTTGTGTGCAAGAAGAAGAAATCTCACAAAGAACCAACCATTTATACTCTAATAGATGATGGCATCAACATAATCAACTATAAAGTTAGGGATGACGCAAAAGAAGTAGTTGTGCAAGAATTGCACAAACAAGAAGAACTGCACCAACAGGTGCAGAGACAATTAATGACATTGCAACAACTCTTGGAAGCAACAAGGATAACACAAGAGCACAAATCTAATGAAGGATGGTCAACAAACTCGACTGGTGAGGCAGGGACCACAAACTCTTACTTTTCACAGATGGAAACAAGCCGCAAAGTGTTGAAGATCTCACCAGATGTAATTGAGTTCCCTACCATCAAGATGCAGGAGAAGGTACAATGAGTAAGTCACATGGACTTAATTGTTTTGTGGAAGTAATTAAAGGCTTCCGCACTAGGATCAAATACTTGGAATCATGCACCACACTAGGAACATCACCAGAGGAAAAGGCAAAAAGAGAAAGAACCAATATGACCACAATAACAAGTATTAATAGATTGAAGGAAGAATACACAAAGCTATGTGAGGAAAGCACACATATTTGGAAAAATATGATGGAGGATCTAGAGATGAAGGCTATGGAATCTAGATTAAGGGATGCACAGGAAAATTCACAGAAGGCTTTGAAGAACATAAGTACATTGACACCAACAGAGTGCATGACGATCATACTGGCACAAAGGAAATCATACAATGAAATGGAAAAAGATAAGGGACTGACAAAATATTCTCCAACAATGATTAGTATCACTACAAGACGAATCACTAAGGGTAATAGTTGAATTGGCAGTTGCGCAAGGCAAGGTAAAGCAATCCGCACACGACAATGAGGAGAAACTCATGACCCTTACTGCGTAGGTCGTAGAGGAGATTTTGGAACAAGAAGCATAAGTCAAGAAAGAAGTCGCGACAACAAAGGAAACCTCCCAAAAGTTCATGGAAGCATGGAGGGGCATCACACGACAGGCTTAAGTGGCTCAGGATGAGCTACATGTGAGTGTTGGGGGCGTATTGGATAAGTAGTTTGAAGAACAAAGAATGAGGGCATGCACAAAAGTAGTTAGGCATGCAAAGTAGAGAGATGTGCAAAATAAGGAAGGACAACAATTGGGAATGTAAAAGCAGCATGCAAGCGCAAAGATAGAAAAAGCACGCTCAGACATGAGTTGTAATGATGAATTGTCATAGGGTTTTGGGATAAGCGAATAAAGTTTTGATCCCTAAACTCTATGTATAAATATGTAATGGGTTGGGAAGAATGGGGTTTGCTAAGAGAGTGAGAGAATACACTGAGGATGAGAGAGAGTCTATGTCTGAAGGTTCATGGAGAGTTTTACAGAGAGAGGATTGCACTATAGAGCGGCTAGGCATGATGGGGAAATACATCATGATGTATCTATTGTAAGTGCAGTGGACAAGCTTGAGGTGAATTGCAAAAAGAATAATAAAGAAGCCAACCATTGTGGACATAGCCCAAAGTTTGGGTGAACCACGTTAAATTATGTGTCAGAATGTATTTTTATGTGATTGTTCATGAATGTTATATTTATGCATAACTACATTTAGATCTGTGTAGTAGATGATTGATGCACACTAAAGATGAATGTTACAGTGAATAGTTTATGTTGCAATTTGTGTCACAATGATGTTGCATAATTGAAGTTTACTAATTAATGAAGGGAAGGGGATACAAAATACTACACACAGGGTAGATAAGTAAGAACAAACATGATGTTAGCCTCCCATCCCCTCATCCCTACAGAAACTTGGTTCCTGCAGCCCCAATATATGCCTTAGGTGAGACTTCACTTGCATGCAGGCGATGCCGAAAGGGCCACTGTCTACAGGGTTTGTTGGTAGAATAAACTGAACCTAGGGTCTTACAACTGCGCGCCAACAATGTCTATGAACTTTTTCAACGTCATTCTTCTCCAAACATTTCAATGACATGCTACCGTAATTATTCTTAAAATTAATTCCATTACCAAGATGGTATTGAGTAGACTTAAATTTTAACTCTCTTCTTCTCTTTATATCTAAGTGACTAGGAGTAGACGCATGATGCAAATATTTCAAATCATAATACCCAAATTAATGTTTACAGGTATAAAGAGGACATCAAATGTATACATCAATGCTTTCTCATATGAACTTGCTTCATCAATGTCAAGTTGATCCCACGCTTTAGCTACTAGTTTGCATAATCTTTGTCCATGAACTATGATTGTAGGCTTAATATTTAGATCATATTCATGGCTAGAATTCCATTCAGTGTCCATGCCTTTTTCCAAGTTCATTCTGCATAAAAAATAATCTAATAGTTGAATGCAAAACAATGACCTTAATATGTCTCTTCAACATATAAGGATTAAATTTTTTCACTGCTTTGACTATGATATATGCTTTTTTTTCAACTGCCTGGTAGTTTATCTCATCACCTCGTAGTTTCATGCTCATAAATGCTATTGGAAATTCACTCCATTCTTTATCCTTACGAGTGAGCACAACAAGAGAGTAGTCAAATGCAAATATACTAAGGTAAATATATTCACCAAATCTGGACTACGAAGGCTAGAGCAACAACAATGGCCACTTTCATTTTTTCAAAGGCTTCTTTCTTAACATATGTCCATTGAAAGACTACGTCCTTAATAGTATTTTGTAAGTGTTTAATGATTTTGATGAAGTCAGAGATGAATTGATTTAATCTTCCCCAAAAATGATTACATTGATTTATTGTTGTATGGTGGTGCGATCTATGTGATGGATTTTATTCTTTTAGGATCTACTGACATCTCATCTTTTGTAATGATACACTCCAGTAAATTTTCTTTCACAACAATGAAAAATCTCTTATTTGGATTCAATGAGATCCCATATTTTTTGCATCTTTTAAAAAATCATCTTCAAATATTGCAAATGATTAAAATGATTTTGCAAGTAAATTGTGATATTTGCAGTAAAGTTTTTGGATATGATCCGTTTTAAGGTTTATAAATTGTGATATCATCAATATAGACAACCATGTTTTGATTTATAATGCCTCAAAATCTATATGCATCGCACATTGGAAAGTGGCGCCAACATTCATCAATCCAAATGACAGTCTCTTGTATGTGTACATGCCCCATTTGGTCTTGAAAGTAGTTTTCAATCTATCCCCATCCAAGACAAGAATTTGGTTATACCTTGAAAATCCATCTAGGAGTGAGAGAATTTTAGAACTTATTACAAGTTTCAAAATTGCTCCATAGGTGGAACAAGGTAGTTATCCTTTTCTATTTCCTGGTTGAGTTTCGTCAATTAGGTCTAGCCCAAGTAGTCGTGTGATGGAGTGTTATCCTCTCCAACCAGGTTTTATTTTTGTAAGTGACATGACAAGGCTTTGAGATTCTACAAAATCTGATCTACCCTAGGTACCATCCTTGAAATCAGGGTAAGTGTCTAGTGGGTTTCCCCAGGAAATGCATTGTGTGAAAATAAAATAAAATTAAGGTTTACAGTCCATGAGGAGTGGCACATGCTAGAAAGATAGTGTTTGCATTTAAAAACTTCTTCAACTCTTTTTGTATCAACGATTCTAGTGATGGATGAATCTTTCACTGTTTCCACTAAAAGGGCTTAGTCTCTATCTTCAAGGGTATTACATGTTGAATAATTATTGTATCACAGGCCTTTAGGTCTTGGTATGTCCAAGTGAATACATCTCTGTAATGCTTGAATAGCTTGATATAATCTCTTATTTTAGCTTTTGAACAAGAAGAACCTAGATTTATAGTTTTTGGATCATATTCAGTGCCAAGATTCACAACCCCTTATCACAAGGAGGAGTTTATTTATTTATTTATTATTTTTTAATGTTTGTAGAATTCTCAAATTGGTCTTATACGTCAAACAACTTTGCAAGTATTACTACATTCTTTATCATCTTGTTTGTTTTTAGATTGATCATACCATCTTCATAATCATCCAAATATTTTACATGTTCTTCATCATCAATAATATGCCTGTAGGGATGTCCAAAAAAGTGTACAAGGAGATGGTAAAATAAATGAACATAATTGCATCACATGAGGATGCATCCCAACAACAACTTGCATAAGAGGTATGTGATCATTTATCTATTCTTTTATGTACATCGAATTTAAGTATTATATGAAATATTAATTTTCAATTGTTTTGTTGCAGAAAAGAATAAAGAATCGAACCCAATCAACACATAAGACAAGATGATAATGAAGAAAAAGGTTGATCACAAAGTTTGTGAGTACTTACGTTTTCAGCATTACTTAAGTTTTCATATTTGTTGTGATATTTATATTTAAATAATTAATTTACACTTGTCCAATATGAATGTCTTCTAATAGGTTCTAACATACAAAGAAGAGCCAGCTAAACAATTGATCAACATTGGGTTAAGTGAGGGTTGTGAGTATATGTTGAAATAACCAAGTTTAATTCAACAATTTGTAAGTAGCTATGTTGTTTAACTTCCCTTGTTTTATAATTAATGGAACAATAAAAAACCTTTATATTAATTATATCGACTATGTGTTGTCATGACATATTAAACATTCAAGAAACAAAGTATGGAGAGGAGCCAACACAAGATATTTTGGCACATGTCATGAGGCATAGCTTTGAAAGCATGTGTATTGTTTATGAATCACTCGTTGCTATGGTACACTTTTTTATTTATGCAGTCATGTATATTCTACTATATAAATGTAGATTTACTTATTACACTTTATTTTTATGTTTGTAGATGGAACATGAATAGATGGAAGGTCAAAAACAAGTCGAGAAAGAAAACAATTGTTCAAATAACCAAAGTACAACATCACATACAATTGATCAAGAAATGAGGTATGTACACATCTTGAGCGATGACAACATCTATAGTGATGAATGACAATCAATATAATTGAATGTTACTACAAGTTGTATGTTTTGGAATTTTTGTCTATAAAAATCAAGGATTTTGCTTAATGTAGTAGACATAATGTCCTAATTGCATGATGACATGTTACCAATAAGTGTAACAATTACATATTGTTTCCATTTTGATTATTGTGGACCTTTACACTATCCCATTTTGTATGACCATGAGTCTCTTATTCATATACAATAAAATGGGTTTCTTATTTTATTGCATTGTAAAATGTTACGACGTTGATTAATTAATGTGGATGATTTACATTGTTGCAAATAACATAGGTACTGTAATCCGTTGTATAACACATTAATGCAATAATATAAATATGAAAAAAAACAATATTATTATAAAAAATATTTGATTTTGAGATGATTAACTGAAAATTTGTAAAAAAACCAATTAATTAAAATATATACCTATCGGTGCATTCTTATGAACTCACAAAATGGTGTGTGCCATAATATAGAAATTAGTGCTTTTTAATGGGTTATACACATCAATGCATATTAAGTATACTGAAGCATCGATGCATATTAAGTATATTGAAGCACCGATGCATATAACATGTGATAATATGTATCGTTTTAAAATTTTATGGTACTCATGTGAGAAATACACATCGGTTCTCTAAATATAATAAAAGCATCGATCCTTTAAATAGCATAAATGCACCAGCTCTTTAAATATAATAAAAGCACAGGTTTTTTAAATGTAATAAAAACATTGATGCTTCAGAACAAAGAACGACGTCAACATCTCACCTTGAATATTCAAAATTCTAGTACCTTTTAATGCACAGGGTAATACAAACACCGACACGTACGAATTATACAAGCACCAAGACAAACATAAAATAAAAGAGCATTGGTGTGTTAATAAACTTAGAGATCCCTAGTGCTGCATACGTAAAAAATGCATAATCGATGTGTAAGAATTATAAGAGCATCGATGCTACATACAATAAATGGGAATCCAGGGCATAATAACTATAAATGCACCCGTGCCTTTTCATTTTATGTATGCATCAGAGCATTTTATTTAGTGCCGCATCGATGCGTTTTCATTTTATGTATGCACCGGGGAATTTTATGCTATGGTGCATGGATGCATTTTAGTTTTATGTACGTACCAAGGCATTTTATGTAAGGGTGCGACAATGCAGTTTAATTTTAAGTACACATCAATGCGTTTTATGTAAGGGTGCACCGGTGCATTTTGACAATAAAAGCACCAAAAAAAAAACCTCCGTTACAACCTTCGCCTACCCAATTTATTTATTTATTTATATAGAATATCCATTAAAACCTTCGCAACTAATAGAGGAGCTTGTAGCAGAGATTATTTTGAAAATTTTACCAAATTTTGTAACACTAAAAACCTCTACTATAAGTTGTTCTCCTTGTAGTGCCTGCCCTTAATAATATAAGATATAATGTTGCTCGATTTCATAACTTAATAATTGTTGAAGACCTCCTTGCTCATGAAAACCATAATGATCGTGGTACTTTCATTTCCACCATATTTAAATATAAAAATTTCATTATGAATAATATTTAGTCTATTTCCTTTTCGTTCACTGATGTTTCTTATTGGTCTTAGGAAACAATAAACATCATCATCAACTCTTTCTCATGAGATTAATAATTGTTTTAAAATTATTGACTGAAAAATATATCAATGTGTAATATTCAAATCTTCTATTCACTCTATTGTACAATGATAATGTGAAATTAAA
>ML783701.1:236709-282510 GCA_009831015.1 Picea engelmannii
AAAACAATTATAGAGTTTCTTTAAGGGATTCTCTCAAAACATTGCATAGTTCTGGATAGCTAAAAACATATAAAAAGGAAATTACTAGCTGAGAATTATAAGTGTTGTTGTAGGTAGCCTATCTAACAAACTCACATAAGATACATATGACATGTAAAAACATTCATATTTGTGTTATATTTCACATTGTTATTGTCTTCTTGCTCCTTGCTAGAGTGTTGGTTTCCCTCACCTTCAATTTCCAAAGGTACTTGGTTCTAGAACACAATTTTGACCTCTAAATCCTTGCCATGGATTAAATGTTGAGTGTCATTGTTGTTTGAGGCAAATGAGAGCTTATACATATGCTATGCTGAGACCAATGCTCGAAGCCTACCACATTCTGCCTCTAGCGAATCAATTCGGCCTCTAAAGATAAGAAGGATGATGGAAATATTGACATTGTGTGAAATGTTGGCCTACTCCAACTCTGCAACCTTGGTAGAAAGAACCAAAATTGCATTGTTATTGGCATGTTCAATTTCCTTATGCCTATGTAGAATTCACTTAAACTTTCATGCATCCCCACTTCTCATTGCTTCCCCTATTACTTGCCCTAGCCACAAAGAAATATGAACCCCAAGATCACTTGGCTCAAGTTCGAAGCCCAAACCTAGACGAAGTCCCCAATTTTCCCTAGCTCTATGATCACTTTGCATGCACAAAACCTTTGCTAGCAGTTTCCAAACCAAAGCATTCCTCCCCTCGATTGAAGAAACCATTAAAACATTTAGAATGTCTCCCAAAATTCTCATCATCAATCCAAAATCTACCACAATAGACCCAAAAGAGCTCTACCAATGTCAAGCCATAGAGTCATAGCCAACCTTTAGCTGACTCAAAGTTACCTTGACCCACGATCGAACCCCAAGACTGCACAACCAGGGTGATTTATCTCATCGAAATGTCCCGTACACGAGGGATTCACTCAATGAAATTGTGACATAACACATTCATTCGTGGGATATTAAATAATACCCCTAATTTCATTAGATATTTTAAAAAAGGCCTAAAATCCTTTTGTTGACCACCCCCCCCGCAATACATATGTACAATTTTAAAACCCCTTGTTTTTACCAGATATCCTAGGTATCCATTTTTTTCATGGAGGAGGATGGTTTGATGTGGCCTGCTCACCCTTGCGGCCTGTGCCTGAGGTCACATGGGCCACCAGATCTTTCCAATGTTAAAGGGCTCAGTCCTGGGAATTTTTCTTGGGAAAGCTCGCGTAGTGTTGATCATAGGGTTATTGATAGCTGACATCTCAAGTGGTTAGTAGGAAAATAGATCTTCGGATAATCCTACAGAGATGCAGATCTTCCCTTATGGAAAAATATGATGATGTGGTGGACTATTCGCCCAAGCTGAGTGAACTGCTACCCTGGATGGGGATAGTTGGCAGCCCCATACACCCCCTCTCGGTCTAGGTGGAGGAGGAAATTCTGTCAGTAGTGCGAGGAGACTTCTTTTCTCAATTCTCAAGGGTTTCTAGTCTCTATCCTGGGTAAGATCTGGAAGCCTTTTCTTAGCTCGGTGGAGCTGCTAGTTCGGGGGTGGTGTCGCCACTGATTAGTTCTTCTTGTCCCCTTATTGACACAACTTCATGGTGTGGTTCATCTTCTTAGACTAACGAAGTCCCTTTTTCCCCCATACTATGTGGTTTCTCTCCTTCATCGGCCACGACAAACCTATCATGGTTGTTCCCGGATCCGTCGGTGACTGTTTGCTCTTCTACTTTTTCGAGGGAGAAAGGGTTTTCCACAGTGGTACTTCTAGGTGAAGGACTAGCGGACTGAAACCTTCATTTTGAAAAGTGGGCTTCGCTAGAACCAGGCTCGACACTAGACCTATTCTACCCATACGTGGAGCAAGCCTACTTCTCATATCAATCTGAATAGTATGTGGAGGGGTTTATTGTAGCTAATTTACGACCCTCAAACTCCAACGAGTGGATCTCGGGTTTTGGTGGGGAGCCTGGAAACATCCCTCGATTAACTCAGAATTAAGGTTTTACAGGAGCTCCAGAGACAAGGCAAAGGAAACATAATAAGTGCATTGGATCGTCCAAGGCAAACCCTAATTTTATTCTTAGTGATGATCTAACTCTCTCTGGGGTCGCCGAGATGAAAGATAAAATCTTAGCAGGGAAAGCATATGGGTGCCAATTCAGTGAGAAGATGCTAAAGGCATGGGCCGTGACAAATTGGGATGCATCTGACAACCCTCCTCCCAAAATCAGTCACCTGTCTAGCGGTTGGTTCATGCTTGTTTTCTCAGAACAATCACAGGCTACAACGATTCTTCAAAAAAGTTGGTTCATCGACTCTTCTCCAATCCTAATGAAGCTATGGAACCCTACTTTTGATGTTGCAAGTGAAAAGTTGGACTTCATACCAATATGGGTACGAAAAATTAAAAATGTTTTCAAGCAATTGGGAATTTCTTGGGGGAATTTATAGCTGCAGATATGGGTTTCTTAGAATATAGGGAGATGCCGGTGGCAAGGATTCTGGTTCTTCTAAACATCAGAGAAGGGCTTAGGGAATTCCTTAACTTGACAAATTTGGGAAGGACTAGGGTTCAAATCCTAGATTATGAAGGAGTGCCTTTCCAATGTAGGAGGTGCCATGAGTATGGGCACATTTTTAAGGATTGCAAGGCCACTATGAGGGTCCACAGGAACAATCGATCTACTTTGGAGAATAGATCTGATGGGGGGCGCCTGGAAAATTTGGGTATCAAATCTCTCTCTTTGGGGTCAGCCTTAGGGGGTACCTCACCATGTGTTCTAGATGTGTCTAGGATATTGGAGGTGGAGGTATAGACAATTCAGGAGGGTGATTCAACGACAATAGTCCTAGTTGTGAGATACGTGATGATTTCATAAGTCTACTCAGAGTCTGTTCCACAGTTTTTGATCGACAACCATTTGGGTATGCATCTTACTATCTCCCGACGAGTAAATAGTATTTTTAAGATTTCAAATTTGCATTGGTGGACTGTTGTCACTCCCTTCAAAATCTACCCTCTCCAAACACCTCGGCTTTAATTCCTCTTCCCAAGCCCCCGCAATCTTCCCTCTAGTCCTTTCCCAACTCTTCTATCTGTATGGACTCTTCGCCCGGATCTCCAACCTCCCAGTCATCCACATATTCTTCTTCTGAGGAGTTTGAGGACTCAATCATCCATTTCCAACTCCGTGATAGAAAAATATCCATTCCTAATGCAGACTACAGAGGTTTGGGCCCAAATCCGGAGATTCAGAAAAAAAAGGGACGAGGTAGAAACTCTCATCTCTCCAAGGCACAATCCCGAGAATTGGTCGACATTGCTTCAGGGTGACAAAATTCAATTGTAGGGGCGCTTAGAGTAGCGAAAGCTCATTCGGGGTTCCCCCATGAGACTTCTCACCTTCAATTACAGGGGTTTTGTGAGTCCCCCCAAAAAATCCGCACTAAAGCGATTGGTATTTTTACACCACCCTAATGTAGTTCTTTTTGAAGAAACTCTAGCAGTTAAAGCCACGAATACCAAAATTCTAACTGCCCTCTTCCCGGGCTGGGTTTTTATGTGTCTGGATGTCAGAGTAGGTCAAGTGGTTTAGTCATCGGATGGAGATCTAGATGTATCAAACTTTTAAACTTCTTGAATTTTGACTCTAGTCTAGGGGGTGATTTTTTGGTGGAAGGTTTTGGAAAGGTGATCGAAATTCAATGTTTATGGCCGTCATACATACCAGATCACTTTTTGGGAAAATATGCTTGGTAAATATCTATCAAAAAATGATCTTCTAATCTTACGGGGAGATCTAAATTTCTCTCTAGGGGAAGCTAAAATTTGGGGTCCCTTAGCCCACCCAGACAACCAAGCAGGTTTCTTCAGTCACCTATTGGTCTCCAATGGTCTCATTGATATAGCTCCATTAAAGATATTACACACTTGGAGGAATATGAGGGTAGGGGAGGCTCGTATTTCAAAAAGTTTGGATCATTTTATGATCTCTGAACATTTAGCGATGCTTCCTTTCTATTTTCATCAATGGATTGGAATTGGAGGTGAATCAGACCATTCCCTAGTTTGGTTTGAAATGGAAGGAGGAACCCAAAAGCCTGCAACCCATTTTAAATTCAAATCCTCTTGGTTGAAAGATGAGAGTTTTAAATAGTTGGTCAAGTCCAATTGGACTGACATAAGGGACTCAAAAGGTACTTCAACGGGTATTCAATTCGTGACAAACCTCAAAAGAATAAAAAATTGGCTATCTCTTGGAAAGAAACAAAAGAGAAAGTAGAGGAACAAGAACTCCAAAGTATAGAGGAACAACTGAGGCTACTATAAGAAGATTCAGAGTTGGGGTTCATGATAGGTTTGGCTCGAGACAATCTGAAAAGGCTTGAACGTGGGCACATATTACTACTGGCGTACAAGAAGAAATGAAGATTACTATTGGTGGTACAAGAAGAAACTTGGAGACTTAAAAGAAGAGCTATTTGGCTTGAGAACGAAGATGAAAATACAATTTTTTTTCAAGCCTATGCTAAGGGGAGGAGGGCAGAAAACACTATATGGAGTTTAAAGGACCAGGAGGGCAGATTTGTCACCTCCTTCGAAGGCCTTGCAAACCTAGGTAAAAACCGTTTTCAAACCTTATTCAAAGCAAACATGAGAGTAAATATTGCAGATATTATAAAGGTGACATTATATCTCCCAAGTTTCGTGAATGAACAAGGGAACCAAGATTTATTTGTTGAAGTCACTGAAGTGGAGGTAAAATAAACACTACTTAGCTTCTAGAAGGATAAAATCCCTGGTCCAGATGGATGGACACTATAATTTTTCAGGGGGTTCTTTGAGCTAATCCGAGCAGATTTATTAAAAGTTATTGAGGAATCTCATAGAAATGGTAGAATTCACAGACCCTTCAATACAAATTTTTTATCTCTCATTCCCAAGGTAAATGATCCTCAGTATTTTGATGATTTCAGGCCAATTTCCCTATGCAATTGTATTTACAAAATCATTGCCAAATCATAGCTTGTCGACTAAAGCCTTTTCTATCAGAGGCCATATCCAAAGAATAGTTCGGGTTTTTAGAAGGGCGACAGATACACAAGGAAATAGGGGTAGCTCAAGAAGGTCTACATAGTCTAAAGACTGCAAGAACAAAGGGGTAAATCCTAAAGATTGATCTTTCAAAATCTTATGATAGAGTGAGCTGGGCTTATATTCAACTTCTTCTTACTTATTTAGGATTTGAAGTCCCCTTCATAAAATGGGTGATTGCATGCATGTATTTAGTCTCTTTTGCAGTCCTTATCAATGGGCTAGCTTCTCCCTTTTTCATCTCAGAAAGGGGACTGCGTCAAGGTTGCCCCTTGTCCCCACTTATTTTTCTTTTGGTGGCCGAAGGATTGAGTAAAGCTATAGAAACAACAACCAGGGAAGGGAATTTCCAAGGAATTCAAGTTGCACCTGGGATGAGGATCACTCATATCTTGTTCGTGGATAATGTACTCATATTTTGTAATGGGCGGGTGGGAGATGCATACATTTTAGCTGACATTTTAAATCTTTTCCGACTGGCTACATGGATGTTAATAAGTGCCCAAAAATATACCATCACTACCTCTGAAATGGAAAGAGAGGAAATGGTTGTATACCAAAGGCTATTTCCTTTCTCATTTCAGGACATCTTAGAAGGGATAAAATACTTGGGATTTTAGTTAAAGCCAAATAATTACAGGAAAGAAGACTAGAAATGGTTGTTAACACAGCTAGAGAAACGGTTAAATGGATGGAGTTTTAGGTGGTTATCTAGAGCAGGAAAAATCACACTAACCAAATCCGTTATGGAAGACATACCCGTTTATTAGATGTCGCTAGCATGGATTCCAAAAGGGGTGCTAGAAAAAAATCAGAAGGACTTGTTCTTAGTTTATTTGGTCTGGGTCTGGAGAAAAGTACACCCAACCATGTGAAAAATGAGAAAGTATTGCGTTACCAAAAGCCTTGGGAGGTTGGGGGCTCAAAATCATTTCTTATTCTCCAAGGCCCTTGTGAAAAAGGTATGTTGGCAACTCATTTCATTTTCCAGTCTATGGACACAGGTAGTCACACAAAAATACATCTCCCCAAATTCAGTAGAAGATTGGATCATAACTCCAAACAAATCTACATCACATTGCTCAATTATTTGGAAAGCGATGATTTCCTTGTTCTCAATGGTTGGGGACGGTATTGCTTGGAGGGTAGGCAAAGGAAATCATCTTCGTATTGGAGCCAATCCTTGGCCCGAGTGTGGGAATTCACATATTCTCCCGGAATAACTAATAGATTAGCTACACATGCAGGGTATCTTCTACCTTTCTCAACTAGCTGACCCCCACTCAAAAAATTAATGGAATAAAGGATGGAGAATTTCTACTTCACTAGGATTAAACAAGATTTATGTAGACTTGCTGAGAAGTTATACTGTAGCGCTCAGAAGAGGACATATAAGACTCACAGATAGGGAAGATGAATTAGTATGGTAAAAGGATCCCCTAGGGTCCTATACTCCAAAATATGGATACATAGTAATGAATATAGATCCAATTCAAAAAAATCCCAAATGGTGGTGGAAGGGCCTTTGGAAGATGAAATGTCTCCAAAAATCCAAAATCTATATGTGGGCAACATTAAACAATTGAATCCCAACATGGGATAATTTGAATAGGCATCAAATAGAAGGTCTGGGTAGATGCACACTTTGTAAAAATGCAAATTAATCCACATTTCATATACTCATCTCATGTCTTTCTCCATGAAAGTATGGACAAAAGCTTCCTTAAGCCTCAGGAAAAAATGCATATGGAATGGAGATAATCTGAAGATGGCTTGGAAAAACTGGTCCTGTGACCCAAGAAATAAAGAGATAAAAGCACTTCCTCTTTTAATCAGTTGGGGAATCTGGCTAGCAAGGAACACAAAGATATTTAAAGAAAAATCCTCCATACTAGAAGTAATCATAACACAAATTCTATTGATCCCGTCTCACTTTTCCCAGACAAAATACGCTCCAACCTTGCGGGTA
The DNA here is from genome assembly GCA_009831015.1 of Picea engelmannii. NCBI lineage: Eukaryota > Viridiplantae > Streptophyta > Pinopsida > Pinales > Pinaceae > Picea > Picea engelmannii. The sequence continues at coordinate 243,821 of ML783701.1, forward strand.
AGACAACAAAAGGATACAGATTTTTCAAAACTCTGGGATTATTTTGATGGAGCCTCTCAAAACACAAATTGTGGAGAAGGAGTTGTTATACATCTTTCATAAAACCATTGCTTTCATTTTAAAATGGGGTTGGGCAATGGGACAAACAACTATGTCGAACTAATGGAATTGAAGCTTCTTCGTCTTTTCACCAAAGAAAAAGGAATCCGACAAATTCATATTTTTGGGGACTCTATGAATGTCATTAATTGGGAGAGAAAGCATCAAACATGTCACAATATATTTCTTTGTCCTATTCTAGAGGAAATGTTTCGTTTGATGGACACTTTTGATACTTTGGTTATCTCTCATGTATACAGGGACAAGAACATGGTAGAAGATTCATTATCCAAAGAGGGATTGTTGTTTTCTCTTGGTCAATGGCACATAACAAAAAAAAAGGGGGAAGACACAAATGCTTTTTATCATCGACCATTTATAGAAGCTCAAGGCCATATACATGATTGAAGACTAAAATCATTTTTCAACAAGACTGATCAACACTGGTGTGCGCTCTTTTTTTCGACCTCTACATGGATGTTTCTCTCTTTCTTTTGCACAACACTTACTTCTTAAACTTATCAACAACAACACAATGAATAGACATTATGAGCAAAATTTTGGCACCTACTTAGTGTACCTAGAAATCACAATTGATATGAAAATTTCATCTATCTTTGTATATATAAAAGGGTTTTTTTTGTTCATAGTACTTTTCCACCTTGTTCTGGGTGAGATTTTTGTAGATTCAATGGTAGAGAAGTCAATGTGGGCTCACAAAATCCAAATACTCTCAATGACCATTTATGTGATGGTATGTGGTCTTACTATTTTATCAACCATTACACACACTATTGGTGTGTTGTGCTTCAGAAGCACCTACAAAATGTAATTTTGTCTCTTATAAGAAATAAAATTACACTTTTTTCTGAGGAAAAAAAAATCCATTTTTTCATGGCATTTTTAATACTCCTTTTTATTTCTACCCTTAGTATGGAAACATGACGAAACTCTTATATTCACACAAATCATAAATAAAAAAGGTAATTCAAAAATAAGAAAACAAGTACACTAACATCTTGACATAAGGATATGCTACTGCAATAAGATAACTTTGGGTTCAAGGGCTTAGTGTTATACTAATTTCACCTCTCTTTAGTATAATACATGGTCATGCATTTTATTTAGGAAGGGAGTTTATTTGACTACAAAATCTTAGAGTAGAGAACCCTTGTACATAAACTTATTTTGCATCTCCGTATGAAAAAACACATGAAATCACACCAAAATGATGGATTTAACTTCTTGCAAAAGAACCTTATAGTTGAAGAACCTAGTGGTTTCATTTTGGAAAATGCACCATGAACATGAAGTCTTTCCTCATGATTAGCTTTATCTAAAGTTTTTTTACTAAGTACCTAAATGAAACACCATTGATTATATCACCCAAAAGCCACAAAAAGCATTTTGGGTTCATGGATGAAAGAATACAAAAAATCGGGAGTGGAGGAGATCCATGTTTATAACCTATATGATGTAACCGATAAGGGATAAACATTGAGATGCAACCGACTTCATACATTGAGAGAATGGAAATCCAAGAAGAGTATTATCCTTGTAAGTTATTCACGATTCTCAAGTACAATTTGTGAAAAATCAGAAAATCAAATGACAAAACATTGCCAACAAATTCTACATGAGGGATTGGGACTATTGGTTTTAGGTGAAGGGAATTGCCCCCAAAATAAGGACACCAACATACTCCATTATATTTTGCAAATACATAGAAGGAGATGGGAATTATTACGAGGAACCCTCTTTCAGAACAATTTTAAATTGAATCTTTTGACACTAATGAGGCTTAATATTTTATATTTGAACTTTTTTAAAGCCTTCTTCAGTTGGTTGACCACACTAGTTCCATATTTTTTGCACCTCCCCATATCAACAGGTTGATCTGCCCCGTGTGATATCTCTACAATTAAATATGAGCATACTCACTTGTGCATGTCATCCCTTTGCCACCTTCTCTCCATACATAATCGTTGGGGTAGCCACATAATCTGTCCTTCAAAGACACACATAACAAGATTAACATTAATTGAATTCCCAAACATTGAATATCTAGGGGACATTGGCATAATGTAAGTCCCCATTTTGCAACATACACCCCCGATGTAACATGGATGCCAATTTGTCCCATGCATTTGCTTCGTCATTTAAATTCCTCCCGATATGAAATAGGTTGAATTTTTCAAACTGAGAAATAACTTGCTTGATCTGTGCTACTGACACTTGGAGTTGATGCCCTCTGGGATTCAGCTGGGAAATTATAGCCTAGATAACTATCAAGGAGTCCCCAAAGACCATCAGGGCCCTAATTCCTCGATACCAAAGAGAATAGGGTTCGACGAGGTTATTAGTCACCTACCTTAGACCCCAAGCATAGTGTACTATTTTAAACATAATATAAATAAATAATTATTTGATTTTTTTGGGGTTCAATGACTTTTTAAAAACGACCAAATCACTTCTCGAGTAGAGGTAAAACTACAATCAAGGTTTTATATATTGGCTTCATGTACGGGGTTAAAGCAAGCTGCTTGAACAAAACACATAACCCCTCTACTAGAGCCTCAATAATGACTAGCATGCAAGACTAGTTTTCTTCTAAATACAGATCATGGTTAAAACCACCTCTTTTGGTCTTGGAGTAAGACCTAAAATTGCTTTTGATTGACTAAGGGCTTGCCTTCTTTGAACATAAGGAAACAAGTTAACGACCCAAGACGCAAATGCATCTAGCATGAATGAAACTCTGCCACCTTATGCACTAACAACAAATCATTTCAAATAGGGTGGTTTTCCTTGAATAACAATAATACATTAACTCACATTCATAGTTAATAGCTAATTATAATTATTCTCACTACAAATTAAACATTAAATTGATAAATTTTACAACATAAAAAAATAAAAAATAAAAAAATTATCATCAATACTCACTATATAGTTAAATTTAGTGTATATTATATTTTATAAAATTTTATAAAAATGGATATGAGAGAACGACACCTATGTATAGAAATCACCCTTAATATAAGTCGTTTTCCGTTTATAGTGACTTTCTTTATTCGACGAAGTGTCCAAATTTGCAATCTTTTCACGGGCAGCATCATGACAAATCTCAAGTCTTTTCTCTTTGCTTCTTTTGCCCGAGAGATTATTGATTTTTTTTAATAAAATCAAATGTTTTTTCTAATATTTTTTGATTTGATATAGGTAATTAAACCAATCATTATATCCGTGCTGGGAGAAATTAATTTTCATTAGCATTTAATACATATAAAAGGTGTTGTCTAATTGTTTTATGAAATGTTTTTTTTTTGGAGTTTGCTGACATAAATCTATACGAAATTACTATTTTTTATTGTTTAAAATATATTTCTGAATGCAAAAAATGAATTCAACATGCTATAAAATACTTATGGCATTCAAATTATACATAAATAATCATTAAAATATGGAGATCTAACAATTTCTTGCCGGGTTTCGGGCAAATGTTCAAATTTTCCTATAACATTTAGACTACAACCCTATAAAATATAATTCAATATACTAACATATTTAACATACATTTATGTTAAACTATATTGATTCAAATAAGATTTAATTCAATTTCATTATTTAAAAAAGGTGTATATCAATTAATCTTTCATTAACTTATAAATTTTATTATAGAATCTTTTTAACAATTACATCACGAATTACTTTTAAAAATTTTATAATATCAAAATTATTAATTAAATTTAGTTTAATTTGTGGAAAGGAATGATTGTTAATTTTCCCATCTAAATTCAATTTCCACAAATGATAAATATATTATTATAATCAGTGCCTTATTATTAACTAACCTTATACTATACTTTAAAGATTTAAAGTTACACTAAATACTATCCTCTAAATGAAAAATAAATAAATATACTCACACTTTTCCTAACATTCTTTACTCATATTTAATGTGAAACTCAATATATCCAATATATATTACACCAATAAACTATATATTAGTGTATTCACATCAAGGAATACACTTTTTGACTATATGCATGGCCTTTGAAAGACATTCTAGAGGCCAAAGCATTTCCTTTGAAATGATGGACCTTAACATATTCGATGGTGGTGGTTTTTATAAGTTTTGTCACTTTATAGCAATATTGAAATTTTATATTTAATTTTAATATTTTTATTGAAGTTAAAATTTTAATATATGATTTTGGAAAAAAATATTAAAAATGATATTATCAAATCGTATGAATAAATTTAATTATAAATTATTTATTATTTATTTATTATAGATTTTTTATATTTTACAATTTTAGTTAATTTTATATAAATTAAATAAAAATGAATAATATGCAATTAACAAATAAAATAATGTTATTTGTGTTGAATTTTATATTTAATAAGTATGAAAATATTTCAATAATGTAGATAATATTGTTTTTTATGAGTAAATTTTTTTGAAATTTAAGGATTAGTTTGATTGGGAAATGTATGAAAGTTCATGAAGGTTGTGAGATCAAATTTTATTGAACCCTTAGGGTTATCATGACATTTATGTCTACGTTAACCTTATCATTAAAGTATCAAATCCAAATAACCATGCATATTTTAAATTCATATATTACTCATTGAATTCAAGGCATTATACAACATATTGCAAATAAAAAGAATTACACACAATGTTGATTATGATGAATTATCTGTAAATGAAGGTAAATCCACTAAATCAATTGTTAATGCACTTCCACCTGCATATATTAATTTAGACCTTTGATTGAGATGGATTGAAAACAAACAAGCTCCTTGAGTTAAACAACAGATCAACTAGGCATGTATGGGATAAACATCGATCCACGGAGGGGGTAACTAATCAACATGTTAGGACTTCCTTCAACAACATAAAATGAAAGTGCCCATGTCTATGCTACAACAATTCACCTCCCAATAATATGACTCATATATGGGTTCCACCCTCAAGTCAATTCACGATATTATTGGGGAAAAAGAATCTCCTAGAAGGCTCTAATTTCACTTAGCCCAATCCATTTCTCTCATGGAAAATATAATCTTCTCACTCTTGAGCACTTATATTCCTCATCCAACTATCAGTCCATCATGACACTCTCTTCTCCTTCACAGTACAAGGAAGAACTTCCCTTTCTATACTTTGTAGCCCCTTAAGGATCTTCCTCACCTCTAGTGCAAGAAAAAAGAGTCCAAGACTATTGAATTCTTCTTCAAATGACCCAAAGGAGAAACACTTGGTAAAAACAATCTATGAGTAACATTGCTAAGGTTGCATGTTTATGGTGTTTTTTACAACTATTGTGGACATCCCAACCATGCTTTCACCCTCAAAACCACTTGATTTCCACTTCGAATTCTCAATAGAAAGTCTATAACTTCCATATGCTCTTAACCCATGACTTCATGGGATTCTCTTTCTATTTGCAAGCATAAACAACCATGAATTCACACAAGAATCTTCATACTGAGGAAAATTCAAATGGGGGAGGAATGCTCAATGGAAAAAATAGAAGAATGATCATTAAAGGCGAGAAGGAACATTTTATTTGCATGTGTTCTCCCCCCTTCCTAAAGATGTGACAACTTGCAGTTGCACAAACATAAGTGAAAGATTGATTTGAGAGCTTTCTAAGGAAGCATTGGCAATGAAGGTTGTACCTCAAAGGATAAGTATCAAGTGAAATCACTCATGCACACCATTTTATCTTCTCCTCTTGTGGTATCATGGTCCCCTTATTGTTTCTCAAGCAACTTTTTGGTGGATATTTCATTTAATTCTGTATTTCCTTTTATTCATGTTTTTACATTCATAAACACCCCATGGAAAACACAACAACTATATTGTAATCATGGCCCATTATGACGACTCATATGCATTCATTAGTCAAGCATTGGCCTTGAGCTTAATACTAGGAATAACTACAATGCATTTACATTATTCACACATAGGATTGTTACACATCAAAATTACTCATTAGGATGATGGCCTAGTGTCGTCATTACCAATGTCGCAAGTGTCGCATTTTGCCTACAAGTGTCACAAACATCATACTATCGTCTTGTCTATGTTGTGTCTCGTACCATTATCAAGAACACTTACAAGACACCTCAAAAGACCGATTATGAAGAGGATACGTCATTTGACAAAGAGTACAAGTCTTTTGCCACTGAGAAAACCACTAAAAAATCAATTTTGGAAGGCAACTCTCCCCTATACGCTATTAGAGAGTGCCAACGCTCTGTGACCTCTTTTGGGGGAGTGTTCCAATGCTCTCTGCCCCATTCCGAGGGAGCGCTAGCCTTTTTTGAGTGAATCTTTGGATTGTTGAGAGAAATAAGGGAAGAATCCCTTCATATCTGGACTTGGTTGGATTCAGATCGGAGGTCAAGGCTCGTTCTTAGGGAAAATCCATAACTAAAGGAGAAGAATCCTCAACTTATCCCAAGGACCTCTTAAGTGGTTAGGCCTCTCCAAGCCTATATAAGGAGGCCTCTTCATGGTGAAAGGAGAGACATTGTGAAGGATCAAACTTATGATCTCATAAGGGAGATATCATTGAAGCATCAACATTCTGTGTGGATTATTTGAGCAAGGGTTTGGAAAAAGAGAGCTTGATGAAGCTTCTGCACCTACATCCATGGCTGTAAGCATCTCACTTTGTTTTCATTAATATAGATCTATGCTTGGCATGTTTCCTTTAAAGTTTGTGTACGTTTCATGAACTTATTTCTTTCATAGATCCATTATGAAGCTAATCATGGTAGAGTAGGAAGTATGTCTCGTTGTTGTTGCTCATTGTATTGCAAGACCTTCTGAAGAACTTGGAGATCAAGATCAGCCTGGATCGAGCAAGGACAAACGTCGGTAAAAAGGTATTTACTCTTCTTCCTTCTTCTTCTTTGGATAGTTTAGCTTCATGAAAAGGAAATTCAGTGTCCACAATAGTATCCAAGAGAGAATCCAATTGTCTGCAGAGGGATTTCTATATAACAAAAATTGGCGACTCCACTGGGGAGGGACCTTGATTTCTGTTTCCTTTCCTAGGTCTTGTTTTGGCCTTTGCTCATTTTTTGACCTTCTCCATACCATGTCTTTGATTATTAGATATGTTGATTGGCCCTTTATTTCATCTTAATCCATTTTAATTGTCTAAGTTTGCTTGAGTTTTTGATTTTTTGGGCATTTTTCTGAATTTTTAGTGGCCAACGCCCCCCTACCTCTTCTACTAGAGAGTTGGTGCTCCCTGTTGGTCTTACACAAAGCGTTGGAACGCCATGGTGCCCTTTACACCAGAGTGCTGCCCATTTTATGTGAAAAAACTTCTAGGGTTTCATTCTTTGAGTTCATTTCTTGCTTTTGGCACTTGCTTAGGAGTCTTAGAACCTCAGTACATCTTGGTCTTGGCCTTCAACACTCTATTTTCTAAGAATTGACCACCTTTTGTTTGGAATTTTGATGTTTTTTCCTTACCTTGAAGTCACTCTTTGTCTTTGACGATTTAGAGTCAACTTACTGTTTTCCTCTCACTTATCTGATTGAGTTGAATCTTTTGTGAGGAAATTCAAAGGTCTATGCACCATCCCATTTGATATTTGAGGTCATCTTGTCCAAGCCTTTTTCCTTCTTTTTGAGTTTTTGGTTTTCTTTTTGCAAGTTTTGTTATCTTTGTTTTTCTTGTTTAAATCACGACGAGAGTGTGTTTTTATTTGTGTGAATCTTGCTTCTGATTGTCTGAATATCATTGATCTTAAAGTCTGAATGACATAGGGAGCTTTACATCCGATTGATTATGATTCACACATAAAGCAAAAGGATACATTTTTTATGATTGCTTTTGGATATTAGAACAACATTCTATGAAAGTTTTAGCATTATATTGGATTTGATTGAGAAACTATTGATTGAGGATATTGCATCTTAGTGTTTGACAGTGAAAATAACATTTTTTGTCCTTCCCTTAAATCGACATTCATTGAACGAAAAGACTGCTTATCATTTCTTATGCATTTTTTGGGAATCGAGTTAAAATACCATCAGTTTCATTTTCATACACCCTTGAGTAAAGAACTGCTGCAAAATTAACGCTAATTAAAATTTATCTAGAACATTTTATTTTTAGAACCTTCCACCAACATTAGGCTAGGATTAACACTTTGGATTAGGCTGTGAGTACAACTCTCCAAAGTATTGAAAATAAACATTAGCATCTTGCTATAGGGAGAGAAAATCCAATTGTCGTATAGGATTTCTGGGATCCCCCTCTCACACAAGGGTTATGCACAAGGTCGCGTTTGGGAGAGTTACAGAGATTATCCCTTCGTGGTTCAACCGTTCGTAGTAGTCAAATCATACATTGGGGGTTATTCTTGAGGTTCAACTCTTTTCATTTGGTCTCGGTGCTTCATGAATTCCGAATCCGTTCGAGGTCCTCTGGAGTTCTATCGGTCCACTTGTCCTTAGTTCTCTCAAAGGATTTCAGACTTGTTATCCTGCCCATACGTTTAGACTGGACTGTCGACTATACCCGCCCAGGGGCTCTGCGAGTTGGTTTCCTTAGTATCCATAATCTTTAGGTTCTTACACAAGGTGACGGTGAAGGGAAGTCTCACTGTACCTGGAACAGACGTTGGTCAAACTCACTCGAGCTTCTTGGAGGGTAAATTCACAATTACTGCGTGGAAGCTTGCACCAAGGCGTAAGTCCGTTAAGCAGGTCGCCATCATAATTGTTCCACCCGCTCATATCCTAGACCCTTCTTGACTTGATCATGCGATGTTGGATTTCATCACCAACTAGTACGGTCATCGAGAGAAGGTTTTGTTTACTTGGTTTGATTCCTAGATTTTTAGTGTATGTTGTTTCTTTTCGTTAGTCGACCATAGATTTATTTTTTTGTTCGTTACTTAGCTTAAGCAACATTGGCCTTCGTCGTTCACGTAGGATACAAGGGTTACCCCTGAAATATCCCTAAGGTTATCTACCTTTTCTTACCAACTCTTTAGAAGGCCCTCCTGAGGCTCATAACGAACTAGGCTCTGAGGTTGGAAGCACACACTCTCTAGAACAATTCTAAATTGTTTTTGATTCTTTGGAAGCTTTTCGAATCAACCCAGCTTTGAGTATTAGGTGAGAACCGCATCTGCTGCATGTGAACTCATCTGGAGAGGTTGTTTTTATTGAGGAAACTGAGGTATCCACTGGACCTCACGCGGGATCTGGAGTAGAGGATCCATTTTTCAAAAGTGAATCATTTAGGACCCCGAGTCATACTGTTGGAACCTCTAGTTTTGGTTCTGTCCCTTTGATATTCTGTGATTTATATGGTAACCTAGGATCAAGTCTCGATCAACCCATGGCATCACAAGTGCCCGAGACGTCTGTTAGTTATACGATACCTTTAAATCACTTTATTGGTACGACTAGTAATGTCATCACCATTGCAGATCAATTGTGGTGGCTCTCACTTAAACCCTAGTATCCATATGGCCCATTCTACTATGGTCCTGCATGTTGCTACAATCCCCACCGGAAATGTGACACCATCCCAAGCCTTTATTGGAGCACCACTTAGACCAAATCCGTCAGTCCCACTTGGGTATAGAGCTTTGAATCCTTCCATTACCAACACTACCCAAGTTACACCCGAAGGTTCTATCCCTACACCTTTGTTTGGAGGAGCTGGTCTTGGTGGCTCTAATGCGGCTGGAGCCTCCAGTCATTGATTTTCTGGTTTCCAGATCCCTCTAGGCACTCAACCTCATGTTGGGGGGAAACCTCCATTTGGGAGTCAAACTCAAATAGGGACACAATCTCAGCTTGGGGGGCAATCTCAGACTAGAATCCCTAACTTGTCATATGGGCAGAATGTGACACCAAATCCTTGGCACATTCCTTTTTTGCGAAATCCACTATTCCCTGGGGGGAAACATCCTCAAGGACAACAAAAACCTTATCCTCCTTATGGAAAAAAGGTCTATCCACCTTATGGGAAAATCCAACAACCGACTTATAATTCTCAGAACCCATCAGGTTATCCTCCATAACCACATGTTTCTCAACCATCCTCAAATCCTATTTATTCTGGTCAACCACAACCGAATGTAGGAGGACCTATTGGATATAATTATCCACCTAACCTAGTTTATGGTCCTACTGGTGTTCCCATGCCACACCAATATCATTCTCACGTTAACCGACAACTACCATTTCTCGTGACTCTGGATCTCCCAGACTTGTCTCATGTGATGGTTTTCCATTTATGGTGTTTATCGAACTCCTTAATGAACGATTCTATCCGTTTACATCTTTTTCAGCGAACACTTACGGGCTCAGCAGCCAAGTGGTATATCAAACTTACATGTGGTTCTTTCCAAGATTTTAATTCCCTTGCCATGTCCTTTCTCACACACTTTCAACTACCCATTCGATACGAGATAGGTACCGAACTCTTGAACTCCCTTCGTTAGACAAACTCTGTGCATATCTCTGATCATATTCATGAGTGGAGATGACGACGAAGGTTGATCAAAGCAATCATTCCTAACCAATTATTGGCAGAATGGTTTACTAAATCACTATTACCCCCGATTTCTCATGATGTCGCCATGGGTGGTGTAGTCACCGAGGAAGAGGCCATTGCTAAGGCTCAGTACTCAGATTTAGTTTATTCCCAATCTGGTACTTTGTATGAGTTAATCCCAAATGATACCCGTGCAAATATCGATCCATCTAAACCAACATCCATGTCACATGCAGATGGAGTTATCGGCTCCGTCAAAACCCAATCTATTTCCCAGTTGACCAGAATGAAAAATAGATCTGCTCCGACATCCAATCCCAGTTCGACCACAGCCTCCTCTACCTCCCCTCAAACTCAAATCTCTGAGGTGAATGCAGTTCAATCTTCCCCTTCATAACTATCCGGGGGTAAGAAGAAGGCAAAGAACAAACCAAAGAAGAATAATAACAACGAACAACCTAAAACTCAAAACCCACCATATGTTAACGAAAAGAAACCATAGCGAAAACCAAAGTTCCCATGTCTTATTTGTGGTGACGATCACTACACTCGAGATTGTCCACATCACGATGAAGTGGCCAAAATTTTCAAGGGGAATTCCCAACCTGCTGTGCTTACTCAGCCTTTTCCTCAACAACAATCTATGGTTGCTCAAACCCCCTCTCCAGGGGGCAATTCTAGCCACCCTTCTCATGATGAAGCCTCGACAAGTGCCCATATATATCTATTTAACTGGATTGATTTAACCACCAGCTCTACGACCTACAACACACTAGTTAAACCTGACAAAGGAAAGGTCACTAACGGTTCTTTACCGGATCCATCACCATCCTCCATTAGCCCTCCATTTGTCAGTCCCCCGTCTAGATCGCTTCAGATTGAGAAACCTACGTTCGACTCTATATTACGCCCTCCTAAGAGCAATATCCATAAATATACCTTTAATCTTAGTTCGCGTGCTGCCCAAAACTACAACATTGTTGAAGATTTGGCTCAAGCACCGTGTGCTATGTCTGGGTTAGAATTTATACAACATTGCCCCAATCAATGTAGAATGCTCTTGGCCGCTATTGGCGCTTTTGATCATGAGTCATCCAACAATATCATGTTTAACCTGGATAATTTTACGACTCGACTCTCTCACCAACTTGCTTTCCAAGTTGATGTTGTTGTTCACAATCAACAAATTCACCGAACTATTTTGGATGAGGAAGCCTCTACTTGTGTCATGTCTTTAGCCTGCTAGAAAATATTGAAATCACCCGCACTTAAAAAATTTCCAACGATGTTGCGTGCATTCAATGGGCGAGGTTTTCATCCTCATGGACTATTACAGTCCTTAGCCGTTCAGTTAGGCATCAAAATTGTTACTGTTGATTTCGAGGTGGTTGATGCTCCTCTCAATTATGATTTGTTACTTGGAAGAAGTTGGTTTTATGCTATGACTTCCGTTGCTTCGTCAATATTTCAATGCGTACAATTTCCTCATTAGGGAAAAATTATCACGGTCGATCAGTTATATTTTTGTACACTCGACGCTCGTGCTCCTGCTACCAACAATATTCCATTCTTGGGACATCACAAGACCACGTATGAAAGCGTTGGAGTTGGCTTGTTTAAAGACTCTAGCCTCATGGGTACCTTCCCTACACCACTTCCACCCACCACACATCATGTTGCCACAATCAATATGATTTCGACTACAGTTTACCAATCCTTGGAAACATCTGACCCTTAGATTGTACCTAGTCCATTGGAATTCGATGCACTAGGTGACACCATGCCACTTATTCCAGCCGAAAACGCATATGTTGCTATCCAATATTCCTCTCCCTCCTCGGATGACCAACATCTCTTGGCACCCGACAGTTACTCGATGCCATCGTGGTTAAATTCCTTTACGTCTGCATTCGACTACATTTCCCAATTTTTTCCTTCCGATGAATCTATAATGGAAATGCTTAGTATCGACGACATACCTTGGGATGATAGCCATCATCGATCCTCTTATCTTCCACCTCTCGAAGAAATTCAAGAAGAAATACACTCTGTCTTCCCTCTTGATGTTGTCAATTTTCCACAATCTCCCATCCTCACACAAGATACTCTTTCTGAGGGGAGTTTGGGAAAATTTTCATCTATGATCATTATCGACATTTTGATCAAGGAAGGTGTCATGGAAAACATTAACCTCGATGCTAATTGTTCACTCGAGGAAGTGGTCTCTTATACCACTTTGTTTAAAGAATTTCGTGATGGCTTCGCTTGGAGCTATGAAGAGATGCCAAGGATCGATCCATCAATTGCTATGCATGAGATTAAAAACTACCCAGGTGTAAAACCTGTTCGACAGAAACTTCGCTCGGTCCATCCTAAGAAGACTGCGACCATTAAGGCAGAAGTTGAAAAGTTATTGAAATCTGGCTTCATTTATCCTGTCCCCTTGACGGAATGGGTTTCGAACATTGTTCCAGTGACTAAGGAACAAGGGACCATTCATGTCTATGTTGATTATAGGGTTCTCAATAAGGCTTGTCCAAAAGACAACTACCCTACGCCCTTCATCGACCAGATTATTGATAATTGCGTTGGTAGCGTAATTTTCTCTTTCATGGACAATTTCTCAAGGTACAACCAAATTGACATTTTACATGCCGATCAACATAAGACAACCTTTATCTGCCCATGGGGAACTTTCGCCTATCAAAAACTACCATTTGGCCTTAAAAATGCTGGTGCTACATTCCAGCGAGCCATGTCATATGATTTCCACGATATCAAACATATTTCAGAACCTTACCTTGATGACTTACCTGCCCACTCATCCAGTTGATTGGACCATTTTGGTCATCTACGGGCGATTTTTCTTCGATGTCGGTTCTACCATATTCGTTTGAACCCACATAAATGTATTTTTTCTATCGAATCAGGCTGACTCCTCAACTTTGTTGTCTCCAAGGATGGGATTCGGGTGGATCCCTTAAAGATTAGAGCTATCCTAGCTTTACCTCCACCTAATAATCTGACACAAATCCAAAGTTTGCAAGGGAAAGCAAACTTTCTTCACCATTTCATTTGTAACTACGCTGAGATTACCAAAGGATTTATGCGATTGTTGCAGAAAGACACCCCTTTCATCTGGGATGACACTGCTCAATGATCTTTTGCTTCTCTTAAGCATGCATTGACCAATGCACCTCTGTTGCATCCTCTGAACTATACACATGATTATATCCTTTACTGAGCAACCTCTACTTCCACTATTTCTATGGTGTTAGTTCAAGAGGACCCTATTGGTGAGGAACACATGATATATTATTTGAGCAAAAGTCTATTTGGTCCCGAGTTCCGAAATTCACATGTTGAAAAGTTGGCTCTGGCAACCGTCATCGCTGTCGAGAGATTCTATCACTACATTTTGCTACGCACCACCACAATTATCATGGACTAAAACTCCATGTATCACATTCTGACACATCAAGTTCTTGGGGGGAAATATTCTAAATGGATCGTCATCCTTCAAGAGTTTGATCTTGAGTTTGTTAAGTCCAAAGCTAAAAAATCTTTGGTGTTTACGGAGCTTATCTGTGACTTTCCCCATGTTGATGACGATACTAAGCCCATATATTCTCTCCTCGATGAGACTATGTTCCTCATGAGCATGTCCGACCCTTGGTATGGAGATATCCTTCTTTATCTCCAGACCCAACGTTTTCAACCCGATATCTCTCGTGAAGAGCGTCGTCATATTCGCCATCATTCTCGTCGCTACCTTATCGTCGGTGACACTTTGTATCGCTGTGGTATTGATACTATCCTACGACGATGTTTGAATCATGAAGATGTTGAACGCGTTCTTAATGACTGTCACCTTGGAGCCTGTGGCTGTCATCTTTCTGGGATGGCTACAGCTCAGAAAATCTTATGTGCTGACTACTTTTGGCCCTCTATTTTTAAAGATTGTATTGAGGTATTCAAAAAATGCCCACCCTACCAAGTTTTTCACAAAAAGGCACGCACGCACCCCACTCCACTGCATCCCATTATTGTCATCGCCCCCTTTACCAAATGGGGCATTGATTTCATGAAGTGTAAGCTTACCTCGGCCAGGGGCACGGTTACATCATCGTTGCCATCGATTACTTCACAAAATGGGCTGAGGCTATGCCTACCTTTCTGAATGATGGTCATACTGCAACTCTTTTCTTTTTCAATCACATCATCACTCGCTTTGGTGTTCCACAAGACATTGTCACTGATCATGGTTCACATTTTCAAAACCAGATGATGAGCGAGTTGCATGCCAAGTTGGGTTTTTGCCATGAAAACTCATCCCCGTATTATCCTCAAGATAATGGACAAGTTGAAGCTATCAACAAGGTCTATAAAACCATGATCCAACGGATGGTAGGGGAAAAAAAGATATCTTGGCATTTACAACTTTTCTCCGCTCTCTGGGCTTATCAGACCTCAGTAAAAATTGCTACTGGATTCACTCCCTTCCAGCTAGTATATGGCATAGAAGTTGTTTTACCAATCAAGTGCGAAATTACCTCGCTGAAACTCAAAGTAGAACTCCTGCCCCACACTTCTGCTAAAGAAGAACGTTTCTTACACTTGACTAGGCTAGATGAAACATGTCGTGATGTCGATCTTGTCAATGAGACATATAAAAAATGAATCAAGAATCAATACGACAAATCCGCCCATCCTCGCGCTTTTGCAGAAGGAGAACTAGTCCTCGTTTATGACCAGTCTCATGATAATTTAAGGACAAGGAAGTTAGAACCTCTATGGAATGGTCCTTACATCGTGAAACGTGTTCGACATAGAAGCGCCTATGAGCTAGTTGACTACGACATAATCTCCCTGGGTGAGCCTCGGAACGGGCTTCACCTTAAGAAGTACTATGCATAGAACATCTAGCATATATGCTTTGTACACTATTGTATTTTTAGTTTGGTGTGTCTTTTTCTTTTGCGTGCTCGAGTTTTTCCTTAGCCACTTATACTGTGTCTTGTGTTTTCATGCGCATATGACATCTTCCTTTCCTATTTTTGTCAGGTTTGTGGATGGCGCTAGTTGACACACCCAAAACATTGCTTCTGTAGCTTGGGTCATTTATCACTCTGACGAGTTGGTGAGTTCTAGAGGTATTTGCTTAGGATCGAAAAATAACAACATGGCAGAATATCATGTTGTCATCAGACTTTTAACCGAAGCCTTTTCCCTAGGCATTTCTCTCATGATCGTCAACCTAGACTCCCAACTCGTGGTCTGTCAACTTAATCGAATCTACACTATTCACAATCCTATCCTACTACGCCTCCACTTACGAGTTCGTCGTCTTGAATGAATGTTTGATTTTATCGAATATAGACACATACCAAGAGAACTCAATACCATTTTGGATTCATTAGCTAATTACATCATGGATAGGTATCTCGCACATAGATAAGTTTTCATAAAGGAAATAAATCACATCACATATCATCATGTAAATTAAAACACATCACATAAAAGACATCATTATTCGCAAATCATTTGGCACTGTAAAAAATCAGAAATGTATATATATACGACATGACTGAAAATGTTTGATTACAACAAAATGGTACATAGATAGGCAAAATGTTGGGTCCTCGTGCCCATAACATCATCATAAAGAATATACAAAAAACAATCAGTGAGGTCCTAGTCCTCCCACATCACATTGTGCTCCAAGTAGCACATCACCGCACGAGCTACTCGTCTCAGTAAACAGTTAATACTCTAAGGGAATCCCATTGTGTGTCTCTGCAAGTGCAAGGGTACGTTCTCCCTCTCAAGAGGAGGGATACCCGTCTTAAGACCACGGAGGTTTGTCTCCACCTCTTGGAGACCCCCTACCGCTACTACTACCTGAGCATCCCCACAATGCCCCAATGCTGGTAGCTCTATCGGACATGTTGCTCCCTTTCTGCATGATGAAATGATACATCCATTAGGAACTCTTCTATGTACCCCCAAAAAATAATATAAGTTTTAAAATAAAATAAAAACACCTGAAAAGATATTTTTGGTTTCTTACCTGACGTGTCCCAGTCCACCCCATTTGGAAGGACCAGGTCCATGCTTCCCCGAAAATCCACTCCAATGTATGGAAAGTATTCTATCATGATCAATTGGTGTCTCAGCCAAGCGAAGAAATCACCGGTGATTTTGAACTCTGAATCTGAGCCTAGTCTCAGAGATAGGCTAGTCCATCGCTCCATACATGGTTCTCCCACTGGTCGTACTGCTAATGCAATTTGAGGTTGCATCTGAAGAATGAATTCTAAGAAGAACGAAACCAAGAATGAACCATACCCGAACTGATTCTGTTGCTTTGCTCTGCATCTCGTAATCTGCTCCTTCACATTCTGAAGGAACCATGCACTCCAGTTAAACAGTGTTGGCTCTAGACACTGTAAACCATAGGCTACCTGTGATCTTGAAACTAGATGTGAGTTGGTACTTCCCGCTATACTCATAATGGAAAACATAATGGAGCGAAGAGGTAGATCCCTGATGTCTTTGATTGCGATTCTACCTCCCACTAGTCTCGCTTTTGGTACACAATGGTTTGCCAAGTACTCATCCACAGGCGTGGAAAGTGCCCTCTGTCTGGATAAAATTGCAGGGGCTCCTCTTTTCGAGAGGTCGGTCAAGAAGTATAAATATTCTAACTCGATGGTGAGAATTTGTGTTCCAATTTGGAACCCTTGTTCCACGGCGTTCCATAACCCGATCATATGCTCGAGAAGAAGAATCTCTTTCTTCATTTTTTTCATTTTGAAGAACTTGAGGAGACCAAAATTCCTCTATGCAGCCCATGTTCAGGGACTTTGCAAGGTGGCCACATCATCGAGCTCATGCTCTCTTTCTTTCCACTCGATCATGATTATTTCTGAAGTTACCTGCAATCATCAACAACCAAAATTCATTAGTCACGTTTTCTGGCAATTTTGGGCAATTGAAAAACTTAAAAAAAAATTGTTTTCTTTGTCTATGAGGCCAACACCCCTTTCATATGAACATAAGTGTGCCAATTCATCCTATAGTAGCCACCAGAGCGCTCTAAAAACTGAGAACACACCATTCATGTTTTGAGAAAGCACTGGAAAATTTTGGGCATTTTTCTTGTATTTTTGGGCAGCGCCCTCTCCACCACTACACCAGAGTGTTGGCATGCCTTTCATGAGTTTGTAGGGGTGCTTTCAAAATTGGGCAACACTTCCCCACTAATCCTAGAGGAGCATCGAGCCCTTTTGGGTGCTTGAGCCAATCCAGGGCATCAATTTTTGCACCTACTTATTGCCTTAAAACAAAATTTGAACCGTACAAATGAAAGAAAGGAAGAAGAGCACTAACCTGGTCCAAACGACAAGGACAATGGTTGATCGTAGCTCCAACATCGAACAATGCAAGATTCACCTCCAAAGCACAAATTCTCCACTGCTACAAATCTTTGCACAAATGAAATGGTAAATATTATTTTTACCCCATTTTACTATTATAAATTTCATTTTTTCCTAAGATATAGTTATTTTTGGGTTTTGAAAATATTTTGGAGGCCTTATTAATCTCCTGGAATGTAGTTTTGACATTAATGGCAGGTTTCAGAGCAGTTTTGTTCATTTTTTCATCTTGTCACATTCATGAGCATAGTCTTAGTTCGTTCTCAAGCTCAAAAACATAAGAAGCATCGGGTAAACGTTTATCTCTTTTTCGGACCCACATGGATACATGAAATAGGAACCCCTTGGAGTCGTCTTTAAGCTCTTTTCAGCCTCTCTAAACGTGAAAAGATTTCCAAGTGATCTTGCTTCCTTTCGCACTCGTTAAGAGGTTTGAAAGGGTGTCTTTCAAGTGATAATTTATCTTTTTTTCGGCCTCACAAGACTAACATTACGAAAAAGGACCACATTAGAGTCATCTTTAAGTCATTTTCAGACTCTCTAAATATGAAAAATCATCGAGTTTACCTTCTCTGGACTCGTTAAACGGTCATACATTGAAGGGCCCATATGGGACCAAACCCTTACTTCTTCCAGATCGTTAAACAAAAGAAGAGGGACTTACCAAAGGTAAGTTATATCGAACATGTGTTACCCTGCTCGAGCTCGTTAAACTAAAAAGAGGTACTCGTTTATCTGGATGGGGCAAAAATTGAAGGAAGCAAGCCAATCAATTTTTTAGAACATTACCATTAATTCTTACAGTCGCCCTTGAACACGACATTTTATCTTTGCACGCATTTTTATCCGCCGAACCTTTGCACTGAACCAATCCTTTGAGTTTCTTTACTCCTTTGGGTCACCCGATGAAAGTCACAGTATCCACTGCATTATCAAGTTTTGGTCCTTGTCAAGTTTCTACTATCATGCCTTAGTGTTCAAGGGAAGTATCTGCCTCAAGAGTCAACCATCACAAATTCCTGTTTTAATACCCATGTCAGTCCATGTTCTTTTGATCCACCAATTACATCTCTGTGTCAGTTTTGTGTCGTTGATGGGGGATACACCAAGGCCCTCCTTCAATGAGGCTATTCCTGTCGACTTCAACACATTGTCCAGGAGATAGACTTAAAAACCCGTTAGTACCTTGGGACCTGCATGCCTCAATGGCAAGCCTCCTCACGTCCGATAATGGGTTTACATCATTGACCTCTGATAAGATGATTCCACGAATGTTCGACTTCAGCTCATCTATTCACATTTGTTGGAATGTACTAAGTACCTTGGGAATCATTGACATCAATGGTGTTTTCCCTCGCGCTTGTTAACGGTTTACCTCATTGACCGGTAATCAAGTGGTTTATGCCATGTTCGACATCAGGACATCTATTCACATGGTTAGATTCATACTACACTGGGATCAGTAAGAAGACCCTAGGTTGAGTCATCGCTCTTATATGTACTTTTCCTAGGTTGCAACAGAGTTTCTTTTGAACGTTGACACATATACTGTCACATAGATCCACTTTGTATTGGCCGTGGCTATGTCTTGTTGTCTTGTAGATCCACTGTGTATTCTTCGTGGCTACGATCAATTCAGGTCATAGGAGTATAGATCCACATTGTATCTTCAATGGCTATACCTTTTTGTCAATATAATTATGGATCCACAGTGTATTTTATGGCGTCCATACCTTGAAAGTCTTTATCACTCAAGCATAGGTATGCCTGCCTTGGGTTTGAAACATGTCATAATATTTGTTTGATGGTTGTGTGCATCTTCTATCAGGTTCTCTGAGTCCATACCCTTGCTTGAAAAAGTCTACAAAGTACTTTAGTCATATGTTCTCGTCTTCTAACTTCACACTTTGGGGGGAAATCTGTTACACATAAAAATTACTCATTAGGATGATGGCCTAGTGTCATCATTACCAATGTCGCAAGTGTTGCATTTCGCCTACAAATGTCACAAATATCATACTGTCGTCTTGTCTATGTTGTGTCTCAGACGACATTATCGAGAACACTTACAAGACACCTCAAAAGACCGGTTTTGAAGAGGAGAAGTCATTTGACAAAGAGTACAAGTCTTTTGCCACTGAGAAAACCACTAAAAAATCAATTTTGGAAGGCAACGCTCCCCTATACTCTGTCAAGGAGTGCCAATGCTCTGTGACCTCTTTTGGGGGAGAGTTCCAACTCTTTGTGCCCCATTTTGAGGGAGCGCTGGCCATTTTTGAGTGAATCTTTGGATTGTTGAGAGAAATCAGGGAAGAATCCCTTCATATCTGGAGTTGGTTGGATTCGAATCTGAGGTCAAGGCTCGATCTTAGGGAATATCCATAACTAAAGGAGAAGAATCCTCAACTTATCCCAATGATCTCTTAAGTGGTTAGGCCTCTCCAAGCCTATATAAGGAGGCCTCTTCATGGTTAAATGAGATACATTGTGAAGCATCAAACTTATGATCTCATAAGGGAGATATCATTGAAGCATCAACATTCTGTGTGGATTATTTGAGCAAGGGTCTAGACAAAGAGAGCTTGGTGAAGTTGTTGCACCTACATCCATGGTTGTAATCATCTCACTTTGTTTTCATTACTATATATCTATGCTTGACCTGTTTCATTTAAAGTTTGTGTATGTTTCATGAACTTGTTTCTTTCATAGATCCATTATGAAGCTAATCATGGTAGAGTAGAAAGTATGTATTGTTGTTGTTGCTCATTGTATTGCAATACCTTCTGAAGAACTTGGAGATCAAGATCAACCTGGATCGAGCAAGGACAAACGTCAGTAAAAAGGTATTTACTCTTCTTCCTTCTTCTTCTTTGGATAGTTTAGCTTCATGAAAAGGGAAGTTAGTGTCCACAATAGGACTTTTCTGTCTTGGTCATAGGGGTCTAGTATCCAAGAGAGAATCCACTTGTGCGCAGGGGGATTTCTCTGTAACAAGGATCATTTAACTCAACCCACATTGCTTAACTCTCGTCACATAACCTCATCATTTGAATAATACATGATTTAATGTATTATAATTCAAGGGTTGAAATTGAGGAATTACATACAAACCGATATTTTGGTTGGAAATTACTACTATCCTCCATCCAAAAAACTAGGGAATACAAGAGAAATCATTGGGGGGCTAGTAAGGTACCCGTGTCCTCACTCAAAAAGTCTAATATATGGAAAAGTGAGGGTATATGTTGTTTATGTGGAAAAAAATGAAGAATTCTTTTTGAAAATAACTACATATAGTTTACAAGTTTCAAAAAGACAGAAAATGTTGGAAATGAATACTCCACAGATTATAAAAAAAAGCCATAAATAATAAAAATAAAATTGTTTCACTCGGAAAAAAAATTGTCTCTTGATATTCATTTCAGAATCAAAGAGAGCAATGTTCTTTACATAACTGACTGATGAAATACAAAAAAAATAAAAACTTTTCACTTCCTATACATCGATAATTTCTATTGAATATAGGCTACATCATCTTAAAAAGAAAACAATTTTTCAAGATTCTAACATCTTGATCTAAGAATATAGTCATTCTAAGGATAGGCTCCTCTTAACTAGTAACTAGAGATCCCTGTGAAAACATCAAGTTTTCCTTGAATTCATAGAATGAAATAGTGCCCTCAACAACTGATAAAGCCCTCTTTGAAAGCCTGTCTGCATGATAGTTTTGTTCTTTGTATATGAGATGAAAAGTAATGAACTGGTACTGAAATATTTTCTCTAGAACTCTAGAACTCCAGTGTTGTAAAGAAGCCACTTGTAACTTGTATTTTTGATTGGCCCACTCCAGAATAACTTGTGAATCACCAAGGACTTGCAATTTTGAAATACCCAACCAACGAGAAAATGAGAGCATCATCCAGAGAGCTAACATTTCATCTCTGGTATTTGATACACTTCCGCATCCCATCCAAACTTCAAAGAAATGGTTCATATAAAGCTTCAGAATTGCTCCCCCTCCACTCTGACCATTATGAGAAGCACCATCGAAGAGTCCCACAACTATCTCCATTTTCAAGTCTGGAAATTTTGTAATTCTGACATTCAAGGCATTCAAGGATTTTTCAGTATGCCTGAATTCATAGTACATATTGACAATTTTACAAATAGTGGAGTATATATTTATAATCCCATTTTGGGAAACCATCTCATTTCTTAAAATTCAAATATACCAAAAAACAAAGACATGCAGAGTCTTATGACATTTTGTTTTATGATGCCAGTCTTCAAAAGATTGTTCTATCTTTCCAACTCTCCATTCATCAACATAATCTAAGAACTGTAAAATGATACTCCATATCTTTCTAGTAGTCTTGCATTCAATAAATATATGGTCCACTGAGTCTTCATTTCTACAACACAAAACATAGATACTAGGACCCACCTTGCCTCTTTTCATAAGATTGTTCCAGGTCAATATTTTGTCCTCTAATTCCAACCACATGAAAGCTTGAATTTTTGATGGGACATGCCATTTCCAGAGCAATATGTGCCACCATTTTTATTGTCCTTTGAAGTATAATGAAGCTATAACATCATAAACAAATTTAGCAAATAACTTACACGATGGATGAGAAATCCATATGAGTCTATCAAATGAGTTTCGAAGTGTAATCCCAACATGCATGAGATCCTTTGTGTAATTTTTCCACTCGTGTGCCAAAGAACCTTCTATGTTTAAATCATTTGTTGTATACCATGAAGTG
The DNA here is from genome assembly GCA_009831015.1 of Picea engelmannii. Lineage (NCBI taxonomy): Eukaryota > Viridiplantae > Streptophyta > Pinopsida > Pinales > Pinaceae > Picea > Picea engelmannii. The sequence continues at coordinate 266,678 of ML783701.1, forward strand.
GGTATTCCTTCAAATAATGAATTCTTCTGAATATTATCCAGCGTGTACATCCCCTTTGTTTCAAGGATTGATCTCAAATTATCAGATAGCCTATAAGAGGATTCACCCCCAACATAAGGATCTGCCCCTATCTTCATCTTCCTTTCATTTCTTATTTCCCAACATAGCCAATCCCCAATCTATTTATAATTCTTAACAAATCCATGCCATAAAAATGATGCATTATATCCCATTTTATTTTCATTCCTACACCGGTCTTCTACAAGATTTTTTTTTAGGTATTTTGATTTTAGGACTAAACTCCATAGGGACTTTCCGATCAATCCTCTCCAGAAGGTTTTCAAAATCAAAGATACATTGAACCAATACAAGTTTTTGATACCCAAACCAACCCATCTCTTTGGGAAGGATAGTTTTTCCCAGGCAACTAAGTGAAACTTTTTATTCTTTTGCCTCCCTGACCAAAGGAATTGCATAATTTTACTTCTAAGGGAATTATTAATAAAAACAAGAATGCATGCTAGAGAGCACCAATGTACAAGGTAGCTAGAGAGAATTGACTTACACAATGTCAACCTACCTCCCAAGGATAACCATTTGTTTCTCCAAATATTTATCCTTCTATCCACTTTTGTAATAATCCAGAACCAGTCTTTTCTCAAGTATTTGTTAGGATTTAAGAAGAAGCCCAAGTATTTGATTCCAGAGTCCAATCTATCAGATTTGAAGGGTAACAATGAGTAAATAGTTCTAAAGACTTCAGAATTTACATCTGCTAAAAATAAGCTTGATTTGCATGGAATGAATTCCATCCCCGAAGCCATACAAAATGAAGTTATAAGCTTATAGAAATTGCCCCATTCTAGCAACGATCCATCGCCAAAAGGAATTACATCATCTACATATAATATATGTGTAATAAATATTGAAGTTGCTATTTTGATCCCCTTAATGTTTCTATCACTCTTATACTGCCTAATCATTCTGCTAAGGCCCTCCATCACAAGTAGGAATAACAATGGGGACAATGGGAAACCCCGCCTTATCCCTCTTCCACATGAAAATAAAGGAGTTGGTTTACCATGAACTAATATAGCACATTTTGCTATAGATATGCATGCCATTATCCACTACGTGACCTGAAGGGGTAATCCAATTTGAAGCAGTACCATGCACAAAAATCCCCAGTCAACCCGATCATATGCTTTTATTAAATCCATTTTAAGAATAAGAGCCTTTCTTTTTTTGTTTTTATTGGATGCAAACATTTCTGTGCTATCCAATAGCTTCCATAATTTGATTGTTTGGGAGAAATGCAAATTGTTATTTTGTGACCATCTCAGCCAAGGAAGTTTTGATCCCGAGAGCTATGATTTTTGATATAATTTTGTACGTCATATTACATAACGCAATGGGCCTGAAATCCATGAAGAATTCCAACTTGTCCCTTTTAGGAATCATAACAAAATAGGTATAATTTATGGCACCATGGACATTTTTGGTTATTCTTGATTCTTCCACCATCTTAAGAAGCTATGTTCCAATAATATCAATAAATTCGATGAAAATTCCATGGGCCAGTCATCTGGCCCGAGACTTTTGTCCTTAGAAAATAAGTGAAGAACTATGACTAACTCATCCATTGAAACTGGATCCCCAATACGACATCCTTCTTCATCAAAAAAGATTTTTGGGAAATGACTCAATACTCTTAGTTGGTCCCTCACGTCACAACTATTTGACTTGGAATATTGTTTTGAGAAAAAATTCCATGCTTCCATTTCCAAATCCTTTTGAGATGCAATCATTGTTCCATACTCAGATTTTAGGTCCCAGATGGCCTTTTGGATCCTTCTCCCATTCACATAATTGCGATTTATTTAGGTTGTCGTGATTAACCTAGATCGCTCTGCTTTTTAAACTCCAAGTGTTATCTTCCATCCTTAATATATGAAGCTTCTTCCTCTCCAACATCTCCACTTATTCTTTTTGAGATGGAGAAATACAACCATCCCAAGACTGTTCATAGAATGCTCTAAGCATTTGTTTGATGCCTAGAACATCCTGCCTCATATCTAACTTCTTTTGTTTTTCCATTCTATGACTTTCTTTTTTAATCCCTTTAGCTTATACACCATCATCTGCATAACTAAATTGTGCTCACCATAATCCTTAGATATCCATAATTCTTTAACCATTGCTTTGAAACCTTCATCCATTAACCATGTGTGATTAAATTTAAATGACATTCATGTCCTAGAGGACCCAAGATATACGTCCATAGAAATAGGCATATGGTCAAATATGTTACTAATTTCAACCCATGATCTAAATTTATCGACTGTGAAGCCAATACTCTCAGAGATAATAAACTTGTCCAATCGATTACTGATTCTCTCAGCTCTAGTTCGCCCATTCTTCTAGGTGGGCCTAACTTTTATAGGCTTTACATCCAAGAGATTAAATTCTAAAAAAAGGTCTTAAAAGTAACAAACCATTGCATCCACTCTGTCTTTTTCGCCCTAGACTCCACCTACCCCCAAAGAAAAGTTTAAATCACCACATAAAATCAAATTTGGACTATACAAAATTCTAGATTCTTTAACTCTGTTTCAAAATGTGAGCCAGTCCTAGTAGGGTGCATAACAATTAATAAGACTAATCATATTTTGAAACCCCCTCATATTCTCCTCTAGCAAGATTCCAACACAAGTCATTTATGCTTTCATATCCACAAATGCAGGGTTCCATAATGAACATAACCCCCTAGATAATCCCACAGTCGGAGTAACACAAATTTCTCACCCATGCCGAATATTTAGGAAACAATTGCATGCTTTCTCCACATTTGACATTGTCTCTTGAATCATGATGATATTAGGGTTTAGTCTCCCTAGTAACCTCCTGAGAGCTATATATTGGGGTTGCTTCCAATCCCCCTAATGTTTAAGGATAAGATAATCATTTGGAAAATCCTCGATGGGGTATACTAGATCTAAGACCCCCATTAGAAGAATTTGATTATGATTTTCCTAGATGAACATACAAAGGAAGATAATTGTTTTCCCCCACCCCCCTGGGTCTTTGGTCTCAGTCGTAGATCAATCTGTTTTCAATTTGCGTTTTTCCTTCCTAACAGTAACATTTTGAAAGTGAATAGGGTTAACATGAGAAACACATTTCTTAGTCGACCGTTTATCCAAATATATGGATTGAGGGGTTTTTTCTAGATCCAAATGCCTTTTCAACTAACTCCCTAAAACCCTTAGAAGAATCAAATTTTGAGATATTCAATAGATTATTCTCCTCTCTTGCAAAATTCTTTTCTTCTATGGGCTCTGAAGCTTCATGATATTTTTCATGGATAGAATTTAAATTGAAATCAGAGGGAAAATTTCCTATAGGATCTTTATTCCTACAGTAAAGGGATTCCACATCTTCTAAAATCTATAAATCTTCTATAGAAAGGTGATTTAAGAGAGTAGAAGGCGATAAGTCAAACTTACATGGACTAGGAACTTTCTTCCTGGAAGACAATTGATTAGAACTAGAAGAGGATGTAGGACTGTCCAACAAGTCATCATCTTTCATCGCCTTTTACTCACTTCTAGGGCCTTTGGCCTGCAAATGACCAGTTTTCCTACATCCATGAAATTAGAAAGGAATGCCACAGAAGTCCAAACAATAAGAAAAAGACAACGAGCCCCAATCAATCTCCATTTCTTCTAGAAGTCCCTTATTCACTGATATTTCCACCAAAACTAAAGCACTTTGTGATCTGATGAATGAATCTGTTCTTTGTCTACAAAAATAAACCGACCAAATTGATTTGCAATTTTATCTAAGGATGATTTTGACTAGAGGGGTATAGGGAGGCCCGACAACATCATTCATAAGTGTTTGGTAAGAAGATGCTCCTTGCTAGGGTTAAATCCCTGATGCCATCTTGATAGTACAAGGGACCCTTTACCCATCAACCAAAATCTTTCCAATATCATCGAAGTATCCTCCTCCGCTAGAAAGTAAAAACACCACCAACCTTTCAACAGAGCCCATACTCTCGGGCAATATCCCATTATAGGTTTCCAGTGAACCATAACCCATTAAATCATTTCCTTGCAGGATAACGAACCATATTCGATTTTTCCAATAAGGGATTTTGTTGACATGCTTACAACTGCCTCCAAGATAACATCTTTACCCAGTATGCAACACTCTTTTTTGGCTTTCACTTTGAAATCTTGTGCTGCTCTTATTCTTCGTTCCTGAAACGTCTTTAGCTCCACTTGCTTGTTAGACTCTCTAAAACGACTCAGGTGAAAACCCTCTATAGACCTTCTGCTACCCTCAACTTTTTCTAACAACCGGTCATCAGTCTGGGTACTATCTCCAGATCTGAGAGGCCACCCAACACTCTAATCTACGATTAACACGAGATCATTCCCTCCGCCACCTATCTTCTTGACCTCAAAAATATATTTAGTAAGTATATGGGGAAAATCCGCCCGATTTAATACCTTAATCATGGATTAAGGATATTTGAATGAAAACCCCAATTTAGGTTTAGTAAATAAGGAAACTTTGGCAATAATCATATTTTCACCTTTGAATACCAACTAAAAACTTCAGATCCACTGTATCACTTTCACTTGAAGTCATAAAAACCACTCCACCAAAGGTTTGTGGCGGTAAATGAATTGATCAACAAAACCCCGCCAAGGAAAGTAAAATACTAGAATCCAGTTCCCAAGTCACTATTTTACAAATCCACACCTAATTTAAAAACCTAGACTTGCCACTTTTTTTTACATGGTTGGGACTAAGTCTTCCGTTTCAAGAAGACTTAACTGGGACAATTTTTACAGCCACGTCTTCCCCATTCTAGATCTAGGGTAAAATCTCCAGTTCATCTCTACAATCTTCAGGCAAAAAGAAAAAGAAATAAACTTGTGAAATATTGTTATATATATTAATGGAGAGTTACTTCAATGCAATAATCAACCATGTTAAATTTTATTTCAATAATCAACCACACTAATTTTTAATTTTTGTATTTAATGCGTGAACATTTTAATTAATTTTATTGAGTAGTGAATTTTTATTACATAAAAATTTAAATTTTAATCTTGTAACAATATGATGGGTAATTCAATTTTAAATTCCTTATGTAAATAATTTAAATATTTTATAATTAATTATAAATATGTTAATTAATTACAAATTTTAATTTTAATCATGTAACAACATGGTGAATAATTCAATTTTAAATTTCTAAGTGAATAATTTAAATATTTTATAATTAATTATAAATATATTTAATTATTCACTTCCACACTTTAAAAAAATTTCAATTAAAAAAATAATAAAATCAAAATTTTTAAATTTTGATATTCAAAATTTGCTTTAAATTAATTTAAATTTTAAATTTTAAATTTTGATCATTTGCTTTAAATTGTTTTACACAAATATTAATATTTAAACACCTTTTCTCCTAATTTATAGTTTTATTCTAATATTTTTCTTTTTACATAACTTTAATATTTAAACATTTTTAATTGATTTTAATTTATACAATTTCCTAAACTTTGTAAAAGAATTAAAAAAACAAAGTTTAATTTATCAAGGAAAAGAACCAATAGAACTTTCCATATAAAGCTACAACTTCATAAAGGACTTCAGGCTAAAGCATGAGAAAAAATACAGAGCACCATATTTAAAAAAAAATTAAATTAAATTAAATATAATTTGAATTATTTGAAAATTAACACAATTTGTTTATTTGAAAATTAACACAATTATAAATATACAAAGAATGATAAAATAAATTCACAACAAATTTTAAAAAAATTGTGTTGAATTCAATATTTAATATTCAAATTTGCGTGGACATTGTAGAAAGAAAATTCAATTAAAATTGGTAAAAGTGGAAGGAAAATTAAATCAACAAATGGAGAAATAATAATAAAAGAATGCAAAAATTAAAATTAGAATTGGAAGAAGCCAAAAAAAAAAAAAATCTTGTAATTTTATTCATATCATCATTATTGACCTCAAAAATAAGAAGCTTGATGATATTATTCATTCCTCGCCATTCTTTAAGCCAAACAATGTTAAGCCAAACAATGACATCTAATAAATTAGGGAGGAAATGAACAAGTTTCTCAAACTCAAGCATGAACACATAAGTGAGCTCTAAACCTTATCATACTTGAACTAGGTGAGGAAACAATTAAATATGTTTTATCCAAGTCATCAATCATTCAGAAAACAAATTAGAAATTGAAAACCAAAGGATTTTGAAAAAAGAGAGAATTTTTAAAAAGACTAAGGTAAAAGGTGTTTAATTCAAAAATAGGTGGATCAGTTGAAAATAAACTATTATTTCTAAGAAAGCTTCCAATTTAAAAAGATCAAGCATTTTCATAAAAGAAAACCTTATCACACAAGATCAAGCCGAATTCATATATGAAGCTCAAATAGTTAAAGATAATAAGAAAGCAAGGAAATGCATAATAATAAGGAATAGAAGGGAAATAATAAAGGATAACTTCCAAAGTAACAGATAGGGATTAAGAAAATTAGCATTTTGACATGGAATTATTGAGGATTCCCTTGGGGGAAGGCTCATACTAAGCCTCAATTGATCTTATATTGTTTGTTGAAACATGATAACATGAAGAATCTTGAATCCTTGCTTTAGATGGATATATTGTTTCTTAATTTGGAATAAAATTTTGACGCATATGGGAATAGATGGTATTTGTTTCTACGTAAAGAAATAGCTTAATTCAAGGATTAAAGTTTATAAGAGAGATCCTTATAACCAATACATGTCTCTTAATATCACATTTGAATACAAGGATGTAATCTTCCTTTCTATTTGTTACTTTTCCCTTTGAAATGTACCATCTACAAGAACCTTCATTTTGTTGTTGGTCACCATTATATCAACTTAGAGAATGATATTTCTACCTTAGAATCTAATTAAGGGGATATTCTTCTTCTTGGAGATTTTAATGCTAGAACTCATAGGGTTCAATCCAATAATTTAACTCATAATTATAATCTCAACACTTTACATATAGAAGAGGATGCTAACCTAATCTTTAAATACAAGAGAATCCTTGAAGATATTGAAGTGAAATCATATGGCACTTAGATTCTTAGGATGACCTCTTTCCATGCCTAATCATTTGTGATCTATTAGAACAGTTGGCCTAACTCTAACTGTATCCCTTGCATTCACGAGAAGGGTGGAAGTGTCGTTGATTATGTCATATCTTTTATTCCTTCATAGGAGAAAATTGATAAAGTTGAAAAAATTGAGGATAACGAGCCAAAATCTAATAACTTCCCCATCAAGGTAACTTTAAATATAGATACAACCCTCGAGTAAACTACTATTCACAATACATACAATCAAATTCTCTTTGGAAATAGAAAAACTTCTTATGTTCTCAATGATTTATAAGATGTTTTAAATTATGATATGAAAAATGACAATTGAGATTTTCTATGAAAAATTCACTTTAAAACTATCTTTGTGCTTAGAAAAGTATTCTAAAAACGTATGTATCAGAGGAAAACAACATCTTCCAAACCCTTCGTATGACCTAAAATGTAAAATTGCAAGAACATATATTTAAAATTCCTTTAATGACACCAACAACACCAATAAGATTAAATATCATAAGCTCTTAATAAAAAAATTAAAGTTTATATGTAATTGAAAATCAAGAGGGACTTATAGACTTAATTAAAAAAGAGCTTAAAATATTTTGGGCTATCATTATCCATACAAAAGATAAAGAATCAAGTAACATTAACATAAACAAATATAATGCCTACCTTAACAAACTTTGTGTTTTCCCTTGAGTCTATGAAGACATCTAGGCCACTCATCATTACACTAATGATTCTCAATTTAGTATAGAAAATATGACATTAAATGCCTCGCTAACGAAAAATCAAAAGCATTGAAGGATACCAAGCCAAGATCTTAAAACTTGGAAACCTGATCCTAATACCTCTTGTTAAGCATATTTCTATTTAACCTATCAGGCAAGGCTTCCCTAAAAAAATGATTGAAAGTTTAATTATCTATATTTTCAAATATGGAAACCAAGACAACCCATCCAATTATTGAACTATCTTGATTAGCCCCATTTGGAAGAATTATTTGTCTTGATTCTAGAAAGAAAAAGCGGTCATGGCTTGAGGAAAATAATGAACTTGCCTAAGAGAAAGCAAGGTTCAAGAATCAACATGCTATAACAAACCCTTGCCACCCTTAGAGTTATTGAGGATTATAGAGACAAATTAGATCTCATTTGTTGTTTTAGTGATTTTAGAAAATCCTTCGACATTGTGCCTAGAACCAAACTATAGAAAACATTAGAAGAAAGTGGTATCCCTCCCAAAGTCCATATTGATGTGATTAGGCTCTATGGAAAGGTTATTACTAAGATGATTTGTAATAATGAGTGGTCAATGACCATTAATTGTAATATTGGTGTAAATTAAGGATACCCTCTTTCTCCTACCATTTTTGGCATCTATATCAATAAATTGAGCAATGTTTAGAAGAGCAGGGTTGCATTGTTATTAACATGGTCAAGTCTTTGTGGTCCTTCTCTTATATATTGATGATATTGTTCTCCTTGCTAAAACTATTAAATATATTCACAAGAAGAGCTCTCCATTATAAACTTACCATTAATATTTATAAAACCAAAGTTTTTATAACTAACTCTAAGAAAACACTGTATCCTCCATTTTTTTTATGGTGATAACACCCTTGAGGATGTATAATCTTACAATATTGATTTCAAATTCCTTTTGAATAAGAATCACAATGTTGAGAAGATAACCAATGGTGTTTGGAAAGCATATTACAATCTTGAAAACATCGGAGAAATGTTGAGCTCTAGGATTGAAATAAGAAAAAAACATTTACAACAGTTTAATTATCCTAATTAATATTTAAGATTGTGAAGTATGGGCTTGCAACATTCCTTGTGAGACTTGGAATAAAATTAAGCAAATTCAAAAACACTTCATAACCTATGAATTTAAAATAAATTACAATACTCCTTACCCCATTTTCTTGATTTAAGTTGCATGTACTTCCATGGAGTCTAAAGTCGTGATTGAATATTTAGATTATAAACATAATTTGCTTAAGTTAAACAAAGATAAGCTTCCTCTTATTTCTTATAGTATGAGCAGTAGCTACCGCATGTTTAAAATATATTAGGCTAGATATATGAGGCTTGACTTAACTATTAGAGCATTAGTAATATCAAAAATAAATATTACATCACTATGAAGTCTAAACATGAGGCATAAAATGACAATGGAATCATTACTACGAGGAAGTTGAAACACTACAAATATTTTATAAATCTAACTTGGCTAATCAAAACTATTTTTCCAACATTATGAGCTTAAAGAACAAAATAAATATAGTTAAAACCAAGACCAATGCTCATGGCCTCCATGTTGAAACTAGGCATTGGAATATAACAAAACACTTTGGGATGAGTGCCTTTGTAAAGTTTGTGATACAAAAAGGTTGAGAATGAACACCACTTCCTTTTAACATACCCTACATTTAATAATATAAAATACAATGTTGCCCAATTTTATAACTTAATCACTATCCAAAACCTCCTGGGTAATGAAAACCATAATGACCTTTGTATCTTCATTTCCACCATGTTCAAATATAAAAACATCATCATCAAGAATATTTAGTCTATTTCCTTTTAGTTCTTTAATATATTTTTATTAGTCTTAGAGAAGAGTAAATGTCATCATAAATTCTTTTTCATGATATTAATAATTGTATTAAGATTATTGACTAAAAATTATATTAATGAACATTGGTTAATAGTAACTTAACCTAATTATGACTCTCTTGTAATTTAGTGATTATTCACTCTCTTGTACAATGATAATTTGACATTAAAATATGTAGTTCTTAATAAATAAATAAATTTTTATTTTTTTTTAAAGAATAATTATTGTTTCAACTTATGTAAATTTTAGTACTATTTTGAACATAATATAAAATATAAATAATTTTGTATAAAGATAATTTGACATATGCAGTTCTTAACGAATGAATTAAAAAAAATATTAAAAAAATAATTATTGTTTGAACTTATGTGAATTTTAGTAATATTTTGAATTTGATGTTTTTTTTGGTTCAATGATTTTTTATAAAAAGTTAAATCATTTGTTGGCAAGAAGTAAAATCATAATTGAGATTTTATATCTTGGTTTTATGTATGAAGTTAAGACAATTTGCTTCAGGAAAGCACATGGCTCTTCTACTAGATAGTAAAGTCTCAATAATGATTAGTATGGGACATTGGTTTTCTTTTACTAGATACAAATTAAGGTTGAAACCACTTCTTTTTGTCTTAGACTAAGACCTAAGACAATTTTTGATTGACTAAGAGTTCATCTTTCTTGAATATAAAGAAATATGTTAACAACCCAAGATTCAAAAACATCTAGAAGTGTGAAAATCTACCACTTTATAAACAAGTGACAAGTTATTTTATTTGATGTGGTTTTCTTTAAATAATAATGATGAATTAATCCACATATACAAATAACAACGAATCATAATTATCTTTACTAACTATAACAAATTTACAACCTTAAAAACATTATCATCACTAATATATATAATTTTATAAACTAATAAAATTTATATAATAAAACTCTCTCTCTCTCTATATATATATATATCCATTGACTAATAATTAATATATATTTTTAATTAGATGTACCAGAGAACAATACCTTTATATAAAAATCACCCTTAATATACCTTAATATAAGTCGTTTTCTGTTTATAGTCCCTTTTCTTAGCGTCCAAATGTCCAACCTTTCCTATGGAGCATCATGACAAATCTCAAGTCTTTTATCTTTGCTTCTTTTGTCAAAGAGATTATAAGAGATTATTGATCTTATGTAATAAAATAAAATGTTTAATACTCTTTCATTAGAAATTAGTAATTATATTAATTATTAATTATTATATTTGTTTTTTTACAAATTAATATTTATAGAATTTGAGATATATAAAATAAAATTTATATATATTTAATATGTATTTATTAATTGAGTTTAGTTGTAGTAGTTAGAAAGAATACAAATTTATTTTCCATAAATAATATAATATTATTATAATAACTCCAAACTTTATTATTAATCAACCTTATACCCTAAAAACTTAAAGTTTACCTAATATTATAAGTAATAATACCTCCACCCATATCAATTAATGGAAAAGGAGTGGGCCCTTAATCCACCCAGAAATTCCAAACCAATTTCTAGCCCACTGATTCGTGAAGTCATTGTTATCACCTATAACCAAGAATATTGATATATATATAACATGTGTAATACATATAACATATAAATTTTCTCATACTTTAGAGCATAAAAAAAATATTTAACATATATTTAAATATATACTCTATATCAATTTAATGAAATCGCTTTAATTTTATTATTTAAAAAATCTGTTATATATCAATTAATCTTTCACATCTTGCTTTAACTTAAAATTCACTATAAAATCCTTTTAACAATTAAATAACGAATCACCTCTAAGAACTTTATAACATCAAAGCTATCGATTTGACTAAGGAAAATTTAAAAAGAATGGTTCAAAATTTTTATGAAGTTTATTAGTCAATTAATTTCTTAAACGTCAAAGAAAATTTTGAAAAATCCATATTCTCGTGTAAAAGTAAATTTAAATTTTTAATGGTAATTTTAAAAATTATTTAAAATTTTTTATATTTTTTATAAAATATTGATAATTTAATTTAATTTATATAACTTAAAAAATATAATTAATTTGTTTTAAAAAATTAAAAAATAATTCATAAATAAAATTCAATTTTTTTTTTTAAATACATTTTAAATAAAATTTAGATATAATTAAACTCTTAAAAAATAGAATTTTGTTTATTTTTAATATGATGACGATGATGATTAACCAAGGGTAGCACGTGCAGATAGTTTTCATGATCTTAGCGAGAATATGATCGTTCATTATGCTTGGGGGCTAGGAACATGTCTAACAATCTAGCTAAAGCTTATTTGTTGTGGTGTGGACTCATCATCGCAAGGAAATATGGGATCAGGCCCTTGTCTGCCTTTAGGATTCATTATTAATCATCAAAGCAATAATTACCCAAATGAACCCTGGAGGGAACAAGATAGAAGGAATCGTCTCTAGAATCAAACAAGTTTTATCACAATTTGATAAGGTCTCCCTCTTCCATATTAGGAGGACTCTGAATGGCAAGGCAGATGCATGGGAAAAATTTGCAATTTCTTTAAATCTTAGAACCATTTTGGAAAATTGTGGTTCCAACCATGTTATAATCTCCTAAATATTTGCATTAGCATGTAGTATTGAACATCAAATTCATTTTGTAGTGGGCATTAATGAACATCCAATCCAAGTTGCCTTTACCAAGGACTCGTAACTAGAGTAGCATGTGGAAATATGTCAAGAGCGAGTGAGCCCCCCGCTCTCATTTACTCTAGCAAGTTTCACTCGTGGGATATCAATGCTCCATTATGAAGCTGTGTAGATGGTATGGGACTATTCGAGTACGGAATTTCTCAAGGCAATGCACCAATGGTGTTGTTTGGTGGTGGTTGGGCACATTTTCGAAGAGCGATTCCATAAACGATGTCGGGGGTCTATTGGAGTTTCGGAAAGGGCGAGCAAATGAATTGTTTGCTAAGTTGTTGTTTCGGATGGTGGAAAAGGGGAAGGTTTTGTTTTCATTTCAAATTCTCATATGTAACGTCATAATTTACAAATTTGCAATGTTTATTTTGTTCTTCACCGTGGGCCTATATTTGTGTGACATGGTAGATATTGTAATTTGGAGCAGTGGAATTTGGGGATCTATTCTTAATCGATGTATGAGTTCTTGGTATAGAGTGATAGTGCTCAACCTCTATGTGACATATATCCAAGTGACAAAGGAAACTCGTGCAACTATGGCAAGTGATGATCTCAAAGAATTCAAGCACTTTATGTGAAAACACGAGGAAATAAGTCAGACTAATAACAACACCCTTTTGGTCATTTCCTCTAAGGTTGTAGAGTTGGAACATGCTATCATAACCCATAACATCAATTACTTGAATCTTCTCCTTCCCCAAAATCACGTGATAGATTCATTGGAGGCGAAATGCAATAAGTTACGTTCTCTAGTTTTATCACAATGTGTGGATAATCTCTCCCTTGCTTCCAATAACCATGGAACTCAAAGCTTAAATCAAGCAGGGGGAGTCGAGGATTAGACAAATTATCAGAATCAAGTTCCCATAGAGATTGAAGGTTTAGGCACTCCCCAGTCTAGCAAGGAGCAGGGAGAATAGAACAATGTGTACATGTAAACCAATATGAATGTTTTTTAAAATAATTTGTGTTTTGTTTCGGTTCATTAGACATACTACTAACATAAACACTTGGAACTCTGTTCTATAAAATATTTTTTAAGTATTTTTTTGTCGGTAGATGTTAATTTAAAACTATACTATGTTTTGTGAAAGTCCAAAATACAAGAGTTGTAAACACTACTAACCTCGACATAACAAATCATTATATATATATTATATATATTAAAAGAAAATGACAATACTGATTAATATTCACTTAAATTAAATTTGGTCTATCATACTTTTTAAGTATAAATTTTATTAATTACGTATATTTTCCTTTACCTTTAGGAGAATATACACTGAACTCTCCTCGATATCTTTACTCACCACATTTGGTGGGAAATCAATGTCTCTGATACTTACTCATTTACACCAATGAACTATACGTTAGTGTAGTCACATCATGGAATATATGTTAGTGTAGTCACGTCATGGAATAAACTTTTTGTCTGTATACATGCCTTTGAGAGACATTCTAGAGGCCAAAGCATTGCCTTTGAAATGATGGGCCTTAACATATTCGATGTTTTCTCACGTTTTCTCAAAGTGGATCCCGTAGTATATTGTCGTGTATTGGTGGTGGTTTTTATAGGTTTTGTCATTTTAAAGTAATATTCAAATTTTATATTTACTTTTAATATTTTTATTTAATTTAAAATTTTAATATACGATTTTAGAAAAAGATTGTTATCAAATTATATGTATAAATTGAAAAAAAAAGTTATTTATTATTATTTTTAGATTTTTAGATTTTATAATTTTTATCAAATAAAATAAAATAATTTTATTTATGTTGAAGTTTGTATTTAATAATTGTGAAAATATTCAATAATTTAAATAATATTGTTTTTTTTTATGAATATTTTTTCTTGAGATTTAAGGGTTAGTTTGATTGGTAAATATTTTTGTATGAAAGTTTACGGAGGTTGTGAGATCAAATATCATTGAGTTTTCGGGGTTACCATGACACGTATCTCTATACCACCCTTGGCCATCAAGTCATCAAATCCAAATAATCATACATATTTCGAATTCATATATTACATATTGAATTCAAGGCATTACACAACATATTAAAAATAGAAAGCATTACGCACAATGTTGATCTTATGATTACTTTTCTGTAAATGAAGGTAAATCCACCAAATCGATTGCTATAGAGAAATTCACCACCCAACCATAGGACTCATATATGGATTCCACCCTTAAGCCAAATCATGATATATTGAGGCAAATGAAGCTCTCAAAGGCTCTAATTTCACTTAGCCCAACCCATTTTTCTCATGACAAAGCTAATGCTCACTCTTGAGCACTTAGATTCCTCATTTGACCATCAGTCCACCACAACACTCTCTTCTCCTTCACAGTACAAGGAAGATCTTCCCTTTCTCTACTCCATAGCCCCTTGATGATTTTCTTCCCTTCTAATGCAAGAAAAAAGAGTCCAAGACTATTGGTTTATTCTTCGAATGAGCCAAAGGAGAAACACTTGGTAAAAACTATCCACGAGTAACATTGATAAGGTTGCATGTTTATGGTGTTTGTTACAACTATTGTGGACATTCCAACCATAGTTTTACCCTCAAAATCACCTCATTTCCTCTTCGAATTCTAAATAACAAGTCCATAACTTCCATAGGCTCTTACCTCATAACTTTACAAGATTCTCTTTCTATTTGTAAGTGTAAACAACCACGGCTTCACACAAGCTTCTTCATACCAAGGAAAATTCAAATGGGAGAGGAATGCTCGATGGAAAAATGGAAGAATGATCATGAAAGGCAAGAAGGCACATTTTCTTTGCATGAGCTCTCCTCCCTTCCTAAGGATGTGACAACATGTAGTTGCACAAACATAAGTGAAAGATTGATTTGAGAGCTTTCTAAGGAAACATTGACAAGGAAGATTGTACCTCAAAAGATAAGTATCAAGTCAAATCATCCATGCACCTCATTTCATCTTTTCCTCTTGGGGTATCATGGTCCCCTTATTGCTTCTCAAGCAACCTTTTGGTGGATATTGTATTCAATTATGCATTTCCTTTTATTCATGCTTTTACATACATAAACATACCATGAAAAACACAACAACTATATTGTCATCCTAGCCCATTGCCAAGACTCATATATATTCATTAATCGACCTTTGGCCTTGAGCTTCATACTAGGAATATCTATAATGAATTTACATTTTTTTTTACTTGGAATAGAGCCTGGGGAAACCCACCGGGCACTTCCCCTTATTTTGAGGATGGTACTCGGGTAAACCAGGTTTTGTAGAAAGCCGAGGCTTTTTCAATAGCTTGCTCATTTAAGAAATCAACATATCACTTGCGAGAATTG
>ML783701.1:293379-303908 GCA_009831015.1 Picea engelmannii
TTAAGAGGTCACAAGTTCAAATCTAGAGAGGGGTAGGGTATGTACACCTATGTAGACTTTGGTTTGGCGTCAGCTTGGTCATGACCTTAAATTGAAAGTTTAAATTTAAGTATTGTTTTGTTATTGTGTTTTGTTTTGTTTTTTGCTTGGAAGATGACATAACCTATCATAACTTAGTGATCAATGGGAAGCGAGGCAACCATCATTGACTATTATTCGTGAATACGAGTTGACTCATCATACTTATTCAAGGAAAACCATGCCACTTGAAATAACTAATTGGTGGTCCTTGAGGTAGAGATTATCCCTGCCAAATGTCTTTGATCATGGGCTATTGACCAGTTTCCTTACATCCAAGGAAGACAAGGTCTTAGCCAATCATAAGTAGTTTTAAGTTTTACTCCAAAACCAAAATACAGTTTCATCCTAGATAGTATCTAGTAAGCCAATTTCCCATACTAATATTTCTAGAGGTTCTAATAGAGAGGTTAGACTTACAAATAATATTTAGATTAGTCCCATACAAGAAACCAAATACTACATAAAAATTGTAATTTAACCTTATGCCCAAAAGACAAATTAAGTATGTTTTGAGTATATTTTTGAAATTTTTTATTTAGCAACTTTTCAAAAAGCTAATTCAAAATAAGAAAAAAAATATTAATTATCTAATTATCTTTTTATATATAAGTTAAATCCACTTAATCTTCCTCTACAAAAGGTTAAACTACAAATGGGGGTAGTGTCTGGTCTCATGTATGTGATTAAAACTAGATATTATTAGAAAACACATGATCCCAGTGAAGGTAGTCTCAACAATGACCACAAGGGACACTGACTTTCTTGTGGATAACAATGACCACAAGGGACATTAGCTTTCTGTGGATACTACTTAGGGTGAAAGTGCATTTTGGTCTAGTGTTAAGACTTAAAATTGCTTTGGATTGGCTAAGAGTTCATCTTCCTCAAATGTAAGGAAACAAGTGGATACTACTTAGGCTAAAACCGCCTTTTGGTTCACTATTAAGACTTAAAAGTGCTTTGGATTGGCTAAGAACTCATCTTCCTCGATTGTAAGGAAACAAATTAACAACCCAAGACTAAAATGTATTTTGTAAAAGTGAAAGTATATCTCTTTACAAACCACCAATTAATTATTTCAAAAGGTATATTTTTCCTTAAATAACACTGATAAGTTAACCCACATTCACAAATAATAATAAATAATAACTATCCTTATAACCAATTAATTATTAAATTATAATATTTTTTATCACCTTTCAAAATAAAATAAAAAATAAAATTAACTCCATCCAAATAATTTTACACTTAAAATATCCATCCATTTAAAATCTAAAATTAAGAAGCTTGTGATACAGAATATCCAAATGAAGACGAAACTAATGATAATAGATATCTTACCAACATAACATTTATTATTTAAAAATCCATATCTTTGTCTGTTACAATTAATGATTTAAAATTTGAACTTTTCCTATTTTTCATGTAGGTGCATGTGGGCTCCACATCGAGATCCTATTCCCAAACAGATACCAAGAACGGCGGGGCCCACTCTCTATAAAAAAAGTCTATGCAATTCATCCCTCACGTCCTATTATTCCCTGCCAGTCACAGAAAGCAACGGACACGAACTACGAGGCCACTTGGACACATGACGTCATCTGGCACTCGGCGAAATCTAACGGCCTCAACAAAAATTAAATATTTCTTGAAAATGGATCTTTGGTGGCCGGAAAATCTCCCGTGCCAGGGGAATGGACCCAAGGCGGTTTCGAGACCACGCCCGGTTTTCAGGATCTCCACGTCGGCAACAAGAAGCCTGAAATACCACCATGATTTTTGGCTCTGATAAGACCCAGTTAATCTCTTTCGATTTTGTCACCGCCCCTAATTTGGAGGGCACTCGCGTTACATCTTTATCTCGGATTTGGCGGATTTGGCGGATCAGTGTGGGCCAATTTCTACAGTCACAACTGGACCGAAGACCGACGAATTCTTTGGTGGGTTCGTACAGCAGGTGATAAAACCCAAAACCCACTTTCTCATTTTGTCTGCAAGCGGAGTTCATCAGCCGGTTTGCATATTTCGGAAGTATTCTATCAGTTTTCCATAGAGGCTACTTCTTTAGAATCTCAATTCTGTATTTCCCCCGCTTGTTTTTTGTTACCAGTTTGATTCATGGGGTAAGCCTGTTCGACAGACAGAATTGTGTACTGTGAGAGGCCCAGATAAAATTTTCATACACGGAGCCCCTGCTGGTTTAAGGTTGGATTTTGAATTTATGTTTTTTGAACTAAATTTCTAGCGGCCTGTGTATAAACAATGAATGGAATGTAAGGATGTTATGGATGCTGATTAAAATCCGAATTTATCTGCATATCTGAATTTATTGAAAGTATTGTAAACGCGGTCGTACATATGTGGGTAGTCTGCATGTTCATCTGTGTGAAGTTATTTTGCTTATGGGTGTGCGGTGAATCGCTGTTTGGGGTGTTTTTTCCTATTCGGGTGTCCTCTATCTATTTATCGGGTTTATCCATGATACATTAGGAGTCACCCTCCACTTGATCATGGCTTTACCATAAAATGTTGGAAGTTGTCACAACGGGGTTTTCATAAATCACATCCCCGGGTCACCGACCCAGGGCAGCTATGAGCAAAATCATTAACTGATAGATCCCGATGATAAAATGTTCATAAGCGGTCTGGTCACCAGGACCGCTAAGAGCGAAGTCATAAGCGGATAGACCGTGATGATCAAATTGTAAGATACACTGTGATTATTAAAAAACTGCAAGTGGTTGGAGTTTCTGTTGTCCAACATTACTTTATGAAATATCCTCTTTTAGGATCAATTGCGTGGAGTATTCAATATTCGAGTCATTCACTATTACTCATCTCCCAGGAGCGTCATTTGTCACGTCCAGGACTTGCACCCAATGACCAGGATTGTCTAGTAAGGTCACCCATTCCAGAATGTCTGTGATTCAAGCATTCTTAATCATGGAATTTTCGTCACAATCATGCCCGCTTAGCTTGTTATCTAGCTATCCCTTTTGCTAAACCTTAGCAAGTATAGTTTCTTAAGAACCATCCATTCAAATTTCAGAGAGCCTAATTTGTAAAACCCATCCCAATACAATCTGGCCCAAGCGTACTTAACCATGAAGTTTTCTCCACAATCATACTGGCATATGTTTTTACCCCATTTGCAAAGCCTTAACAAATATTGTACCTTATGAACCATTCATTTAAATTTCAGATTACTTAATTTGTAAGCCTCCAATGCAGACCTCCCAAGTCATGGTGACAACATGGGTGCTTAATAAGCAGAGTTAGGCTTTAGCCCAGATCTTTGCCAACTCAAAATCCCGTTGTCTAAGAAAATCGAATGTGGTTTCGTTTGTAAATCATTGATTGTTAAGGGCTTCTATTCATGGCATTAAATGAATTATGAGACCAAACACACATTTTGAGAATAGGAAATATCCTCTGGTTCCACATGATTGAAAGATTCTCATAGTGGATCTTGAAATTTAAAGATCTTTCCCATATTCCACTCATACAGATTGTCAAAGTGCAGGCTTTGAAAACTTTAGGAAGCTTCATTTTACAGTGAGCTGATGCGAGAAAGACTTCGTTAGTGCATTTAGAGTTTGTACTGAAGATAGGTCTATGTATTTGCTAGTTCCATCTGATCTAAGGACAAATTTATTTTATGCTTTGCAAAGTAATATTCATCACAAGAAACATTTTATTGAAAAAAGGATCAAGAGAAATTAGTGTTTGACAGAAAATACCCCATTTTTGGTTGGAGTGGGATCGCAATTCCTAGGACGTGTCGCTTCAGTGATTCTCAGGTAGAGCCCATACAGGAATGTGCTAAGAATCAAACCTGGACTAGTTGTGGGAAACTCACACTGGTTTACCACTAGACCGCAGCCCAATTCATAGTGGCAAGAAGACTTTCTTTCAGCATATCTTTGTCTCTTTAATTACTTTCCAAATGTCCTTGATAGAGATGATCTTAAAATCCTTAATTTCCTTTGTTGCCAGAAAGAACGTCCTTGTTAGTGTTGGTTGGTGTCAGTTCCATTATATATTTTGCTTTTCTTGGGGTGCATGGCTTGATGTTTATATCTATAAACGTTTTTTGTAGGTAGGAGATTTTCTGTTGTCTTGAAGCTGAAGGAAATGAGCCAGAATACCCTTCTGAAACAAAGATACACTCACTCAAATTACTTGGCCCAAGACAAGAATATATTGTCTGTGGGGAATCTACATTTTAGCACTGAAGAGAGTCAGAATCAGTTGAGTAACACTTTTCCTGAAGGTCCATACACATCATGCTTGAAAATGCAATTGTCTATATTGGAAGCCAATGCTGCCTTGGAAAAAAAGGAAGAGAGTGGAGGGGAGCAGCAACCAGGAGCTGCAACAGAAGCGAAAGGGAGTAGTCATTTGCTGACTGATGAGGATGAAGAGGCTTCTGAAGTTGGACATGATTATAATGCAAAAATTAGCAACTGGGACATCACTGATGATGAGAATGATGGTAATAACAGAGGGGATGATGATACTGTCCTTTCTGGAATAATAGCAAGAGATAGTAATCCGCTTCTGCTTGATGAAGATGCTGATGATGAAGATAATGATTCTGATGGTGATGGTGATGATGAGGGTACTAACAATGGTTGTGATGAATCCTCTGTTGAGGAGAAGTCTGAAAGTTCTGTCTTTGGTGGAGATTGTCACGAGTACAGTGACAACTGTGACAGTGATGAGGATAGTGATGCGGGTAGCATTAATCTTGATAATGTAACAAGTGATGTGGACAGTGACGTGGAAGATGAAAGCATCAGCTTCATGACAAGGGGAAGTGCAATTATTGGTCCCTCATGCTCTATGGAGGATGCTAGTCACGGCAATGGCACAGAAAGTGTCTTCATGAATGAGATCCAGAGTTTGCGCCAGGATCCCTTGTGTGGAGAGTTTCAACAGTATTTAGATCCAGCACCACAATTTCGTGCTAGAGTACAGTATAGAGTCCGTATAGTTTTGATCCATCCTCTTTTTGTGCTGGGAGGTCAAAGTGAATCTGCTTTTCTGAATATTTACGATAAAATATTCGGAAAGAATCTTCTATCCACTGGTTTTAGGTCAGTGACCGAACTCTGCCAAGCAATGCCGCATGTTGTAAATAGAAAAGGAATTGATGAACAAGGTGAACTATGCTTGGTTGAGTCATCAAACAACCTTCGAGCAGTGGCCAGTATAAGATCAGGATTAAGGCGCATTGTGTACAATATACTGCAGTCTCATCCTCAAGGCATGACATCTCATAATTTTGAAGAAGAGTTCTATAACGAGACTGGAAAGACCCTGACAGATGTTCTTAAGGATCATGCTTATTCTATCCCAAGGGCAGAGTGCATGGTACGCGATATGTTGGATATAGCATATCTTAGGTACACAAAATCATCTCAGGCAATAGTGCTTTGTAAAGACGCAGAGGATCCTGCCTTGACAGATGGACTGTTGATTGGAAGAACCACCGGCAATTGCATCAGTTTTAATGAGAATGCTTCAGGCATTGGAGACAGTAACACATGGGAAGGAGGAAGAATTGCAGGAAAAAATGCAGAATCTTCTTATTCCAAGACATCAATGAAGAAAATAGAAGGCATGTTTTCTTCTGTCCTTTTTTGGCAATTAAATTCATTCGTTGAAATCTGCTGCAGAATCCCTAGTTTTCTTTTCTTGTTGTTGATTAAATTCCTTATTAATCGGACATATTGGAGCACAATTTGCCAATAATGCACCAATGTGTTTGTTAATAGAGTTTAGGATTTCTGAATGGCATTTTACTTTCTTCAGTCTATAACATTATGACCATCGCTACCATGCAAATGTTGTGTGTCTATGTATAGAAAAGTGTTGGGGGGGGGGACATATCTATTTCTTTCGTGCATGTGCGCTTATTGCTAGGAATCACACAGGAAATATTATTTGCTTTATAAATTTTAGATGGCTTTAAGTGGATGCAGTTTCATTTAAAAGATACCAGATACTTTCTTATCCTAACAAACAATCATTTTTTCTCTTATCTAATACTGCATTTGATTTTTGACTAAAGTATATTTTATTTATTTGTTCTAGGCAATCGGTTGCCCCCAGATATTTCTAGTGTCAGAATGCCTCCTCATAGTTTTAGTAATGGACTGCTTCCTGATAAATCTGATGATGAAGCTGTAAATTTCCGCATCTTTACTTATCAAGGCAGAAATACTGAGGTGTTTGAATCTTCACAAACTTCTGAAGATGGGGAAGAATCTATATCTTGTGGAGAGGACTATATTTTGCAAGTGAGGCTATGTATGAGATTGTTGCTTGGATGCTGGAATTCTGGAAAAGGAATAAAAGCTGGCGATTTGCATGTTATATATGAAAGGACATTTGCAACGAAGTTAAATCTAAATGAGCTAGGTTTTACATCAATTGAGGAGCTAGTGAACTGCTGGTCGAATATCACTTTATTACTGGACCAGAAGCCTGGCATTGTCTTCCTCCAGCCATCTGTTGAGAGTAAGCGCATTGTGAAGACAGTTTGCACAGGATTACGTGAAACTGTTTTCTCTGTACTCTTGAGCAGTTTTCCTGATGGCATGGATGTTTACAATTTTCTGCAGTCTCTTAATCAATCTTATTCTGGAAACTTGGGGGGAATTCTGAAAAATATTGGCTACTTGACTGATGACATATCAGATTTTGATACGTTTTTCAGAGATGAACAACACAATCCCCAGCTGTATTGCTCAAAAGCTCTCCGGTTACTTTTTCAAGATATGTCAGATTTTGTGCGCCTTGGTTGTCAAGAAGATGGATCACTTGTTGTTAAATTGCGTGGTAAAGACTTTCCCATATTGGACTTCCCAGATTGTGGTTTGGATGGTTTTCTACCTGAGAAAATCTGGCCAGATAACTTGTGTTCAGAAGAAGCTGCAACATCCACGGCTGGCCAGCAGCCACAGATTTTTTCTTTGAGTAAGAGAGTGAATATTTCAAAAGCCCATTTTTATTCTACTAATTTTGAAAGAGATAGCCATACATGTAGCAGTACCAAGTTATCCTTGCGAGTTTTGAAGCATCGATTCCGATTGATTCTAGGTTCACCGTTATATTTGAATTGTGGTATACCATGCCAGCAACTCTCTTCCATATATGAGGAGAGGGTTGGGCATGCACTAATTTTAGCTGAGCATAAGGATATCAAATCTCTTCTGTCTTTAATGCCTGAGATTGTCAGTATCAACTCCATATCCGGTCAAGTTTTTCTTAAAAGAACTAATAAAAACAGTAGGATCCTTTCAGTTGTAAAGTCTGGGATTCGTCAAGTCTTATATTGGTCTTTACTGAAGAATCCTGGTGGCATTTGGGACCAACTAATTGAAGGATGGTATTTTGATTTCGATGGAAAATCACTTGTAACAACTCTTTCCAAGCATGGTTATAAGATTTCTAGAAAGTCATATCTGGCATCCATTTCGACTTTCCTGGATGACATGTATGATTTTGTTTGCCGACACCCCACAGAGGGTGGATTATATATTTTAGTAGAGGATTCAGTGGATCCCACCTCAGCCGATTCTAGACTTCTTGGTATGTCACCATCAGATATTCAGTATGATCCATTACGTGAACACTTACAATCTTTATACACTGATGTTGACAGTTTTGGAAAGTGCAGTACCGATATTCTGGATCATCATGCCAAGGAATTTGCTGTAAAGGTGAATGATATCGGCGGTTCTGATAGTCATGTTGGGATATTTGAACATGTTCTGGAGCAATCAGCCACTAAGGCATCTGTGATTCCAAGAGTAAGACAGATGCTTGACATTTCCAATGTTGACAAGGAGGATGACAGTGATCACGATGAAGAGGAAACTCAACTTGAATGTACAAGTTCAAATGCAAAAATCTCTAACAATATATTTGACTTGGTTAGTGAAGATGACACAGGATGTCATCGGGAGATTATTGGATCAGAAAGTAAGAACAAATTTTCTTCTGAGCTGGACCAATCAGCATCTTCTGATGAGGACTTCAGAAAATTCTGCAGACCAAGAACTGCCAGAAGGAACAATTTTGAACCATTAGGACTGAAGGTCAGAGCATATCCTTGAACACGAGATTGCCTTGCACAATAGTCTTGTTAACTTGAAATTAAAAGTCAATTATTATGGTCAGTAGGAAATTAGTCAATTACAGATTCTCTTTGGGTACCTTGTCTCTCCATTGTTTAACCAATTAAACAACCCAAAACAGAGGTCTCCTATTGTATGCACTGTAAAATCAATCACCTAATCTTTTAGTTTCAATTCTTTCCCTTGAAAAAATAAAGATTTGTATTATTCTTATGTTACTACAAATGCTCAATGCAGTGATACTCTCTTATTTTCTGTAGTTCCATGGGCATTGAAGAGAAGTATACATTTGTGAAATGCGAATAGAACTTTAGATTCTTGTGAGTGGTCTTCTGTTCTGTATATGATTCTTTGTTGTTTGAGGGGCACTTCTTCGCTTAGTGCTGTGTGTGTGTGTATTACCCCCCCAAAGAAAACCTCAGGGGATCCCCTCCTCTTCCCTGGAATATCCAGACAGAGGGTGGCTCAACTGCCGGCCACAATAGAAGCTGGCAACCCAGCAGGACTCGGTCAAACTTGGGACTCAGCATGACTTGAACTAGAGACCTCGTGGTGAACTCCGCCTTAAAACAGTCCGCTTGAACCAATTGAGGTAACCCACTGGACTTATGTAATACTGAAAGAAATGGTGGTGGCCTTTGATCCACTAATGTGTGCATGGTTTACGAGATCATTTAATATGATTCCTCTAGGTGCAGCCACACATTTGACCAAGGTAACCCCATGATCCCAGGGAAAGTTCTTGTTGATTTTTCAGTAAGCTAGGCTTAAGTATGAAGTTCATTTCATTTTTATCATTTTACTTAAACCATAAACAATTTGTTGTAGCAATCAAGATCACAAGAAGAAACACCATGCACAAGTACACAAGAAGTATCCTGGGAAACCCTTCTCAATAAGGGAAGAAAACCCAGCCAATCCTTTGCTATATTCTTCAAGAGAAAGACCTCCACCACCATAAAGACTTAGCACACAAGAGGGTGCTCATAAACCCTAGAAGACTAGTGCCCAAGAGAGGTGCACACTTATCCGAAGAACAAGTGTTTGCTAAAATTTCCAAATGCACACTTGTGATATGATTCCTCAATGGGGAATTTACTTTTACCTATATTAGATTGAACCTATCAACAATGGTGTCTATTAGCACAATAGGGCTGACCTCAATAACTCACAATATAATTAATAATTACCATATTAATTATCTTTTACATTGATTATCTTTCACTTTATGGTGGGGCCGACTTGTACCCTTTACATCACAAATAGGGTTACAGGTAAGTCTGACTCTTGAACAATATAGCAAGAGATCTCATACACCCACTAGTGCTCAACCACTAGGGGCACATCCATATGTGCTCAACCACAAGGATGTCCACAACTCTATCTTACTGCGTCTCACAGGAGAACCACACTCACTAGTGCTCAACTACTAGGATCACGTTCACTTGTGCTCAACCACGAGCACGTCCAACTCAGCATATCTTCTTTCTCACTGCATTACACAAGAGAATCATCTAGAGTATCACATCATCTCAACTCTCTGCTCAGAGGAGGCTAATACATCGCTTCATCTTTGTCTCAGAACGATGCACCCAACTCATGGGCTTTTCCACATGTTCACCTGTGCTCACCCACAGGCACGTCCAACTCAACAGATCTTCTTTCTCACTGCGTTACATAGGAAAATCATCTGGAGTGTCATCTCAACTCTCTGCACAGAGGAGGCCAGCACAACATTCCAATTCTGTCTTAGATAGGAACCACACACCCATCTCATGGGCACACCCAACTCATGGGCTCTCTCAGGTTTGTGTCCTGGAGGATGTCTCACGCAATTGTAATCATCAACACTCCCTCTCACCTAGGGAGGCATTCTCCACCAGGCCTCACGAAAGTACTCGAACTTTGTCTTGGCTGTAGTCATCAACACTTCTTCTCAGCTAGAGAGGTATTCTCCACCAAGCCAGTTTCTGATGGAAGTACTCGAACTTCGTATTGGCAAGCAGTTTGGTGAAGATATCTACAATATGCTTATGTGTAGGTGTGTAGGAAAGTACTGCACATGTACTGCTTTCTTTTGCATCATGTCTCTGATATAATGATATTTTATCTCAATGTGTTTCGATCTATCATGAAATACAGGGTTCTCAGAGAGCTTCACAGAGCTCTAGTTATCACAAATAATAATAGGATCCATCTCATGATCCAATAAATTTGTCAGAAGCTTGCGAATCCACACTGCTTCACGGACTGCCACACTCAATGCTATATACTTTGCTTCTGCAATACTCAAGGCCACAG
>ML783701.1:308120-320636 GCA_009831015.1 Picea engelmannii
AGTTGGAATAATGTCTGTCTCCCTCTGAACTGTTGAAGGGAGAGAAGGTATTGTCTCACTGTTAATCTCCATCTGAGATTCTCTGGATCTTTGAAAGGCTATCTCTTCTTCAAGGACAACATCTCTGCTTGTCTCAATCTGTTTCTGACTGAGGATGTAGATTTGATATGTCTTCGAAGATTCACTGTTATCCCATAAATGTATCCTTTCTCCCTTAAGGGTCTAGCTTGGACCTCTTCTCTTTGGGTACATGAAAATACACTAGGCACCCAAATATCCTGAAGTGTTCAATCTCGGGCTTCACTCCGGTGAAGGCTTCTTCGAAAGTTATGTTTCTTCAAAATACGGTGAAGACTCCTGTTTTGAACATATATTGTGTCATGCATGCTTTTGCCCATAGAATCAAAGAAAGATTTTGATCATGCATTATTGCATTGGTTGCCTCAATGATGGTTCTGTTCTTCCTCCTCAAATAGTTTTGACTCCCTCTGAAGTTTGAAGTATAACCATCTTCCTTTGTTGTTAACCTGCCTGGAACAAGAAACAAACGAAAGGAAACAAAACAAGAATATCTCCTAAAGGAGAATAATGAGTACATCTCTAGAATCAAAATAATTTAAGGATTGTTGTCACAGCTACAACACCTACTTGTAATGTAACAAACTTTAGAAATGTAGTTTAGAGGCATGATAATTAAAACAATCAAACCTGGAGTCTTCACTTCCAGTGTGTTGTTCTTCTGAATGCACTGAGATCCCTCTGGATCCATGACTTCAACAAAGGTTCCTTCCTCTTGCAATTTCCCTCATGACAATGATACAAATAATATATACAAGTGCATACCTAAGGGTGTTGATATGATTTCTCCAATGGCACTTGGTTGATCTCTATCCCCTGAGATCTTCATGAAGAAGATAGTCACGGTGTCACCTTTTGTCATCTTGTTATTTTGAAGCTAGCCCTTCAATGTAAGAGCTTGAGTAGATGATTGACTTCCTTGTCTTGAAGTCATCTTCCTTCCATTCATCAATAGCTGTCTCTAGTAAACCATTTTGTATCACCCACAATAAGTCTTCCTTTGAAGTCTTGTCTTCCAGGAACTTGAAAGTTGCTTGATCCATCAAGCTTATCTTCCATCATAGTTTTGTTCATCATATTTTTAGATTCTTCACAAACCCTTGTTAACTGGGTTGGAAAACCTAACGGCTAGGCTAGGCTAGCAACCTTAGGTTTTGTTGGGCTTATGACTGCCAACAATAAGCCTTGAAAGTCAGAGGAACACGGATAATCTTGAAGGCTTCTTCAAAGAGCTGCAGAAACCCTAAAACCAGAAATCTGCAGAAATTTGCGGAACCCTAGAAACCCTCCTGTCCAAATTTCAGCCCCGACGTCAAAGTGTGAAGTGCTGAAACACCCAAAAGAAGATGGTCGTACGGATTTTCTGGAAACCCTAGGAGGGTCGTACGGTTCTGCAAAAGAGGAGGAATGACTGGTAGAAGCTTGTGCAATGGGTTCTTCAAGACCTATGCTCTGGAACCATGTTGATTTTTCAGTAAGTTAGGCTTAAGCATGAAGTTCATTCCATTTTTATCATTTTACTTAAACCATAAACAATTTGTTGCAACAACCAAGATCACAAGAAGAAACACCATGCACAAGTACACAAGAAGTATTCTGGGAAACCCTTCTCAACAAGGGAAGAAAACCTATCCAATCCTTTGCTATATTCTTCAAGAGAAAGACCTCCACCACCATAAAGACTTAGCACACAAGAGGGTGCTCACAAACCCTAGAAGACTAGTGCCCAAGAGAGGTGCGCACTTTTCCCAAGAACAACTGTTTGCTGAAATTTCCAAACTCACACTTGTGATATGATTCCTCAATGGGGACTTTACTTTTACTTATATTAGACTGAACCTATCAACAATGGTGTCTATTGGCACAATAGGGCCAACCTCAATAACTCACAATATAATTAATAATTACCATATTAATTATTTTTTACATTGATTATCTTTCACTTTATGGTGGGGCCGACCTTTCCCCTTAACATCACAAATAGGGTTACAAGTAAGTCTGGCTCTTGAACAATATAGCAAGGGATCTCATACACCCACTAGTGCTCAGCCACTAGGGGCACATCCATCTGTGCTCAGCCACAGGGATGTCCACATCTCTATCTCACTGCGTCTCACAGGAGAACCACACTCACTAGTGCTCAGCCACTAGGATCACGTTCACCTGTGCTCAGCCATAGACACGTCCAACTCAACAGATCTTCTTTCTCACTGCGTTACATAGGAGAATCATCTGGAGTATCACACCATCTCAACTCTCTTCTCAGAGGAGGCTAATACATCGCTTCATCTCTGTCTCAGAACGATGCACCCAACTCATGGGTTTTTCCACACGTTCACCTGTGCTCAGCCATAGGCATGTCCAACTCAGCAGATCTTCTTTCTCAATGTGTTACACATGAGAATCATCTGGAGTGTCATCTCAACTCTTTGCACAGAGGAGGCCAACACAACGTTCCAGTTTTGTCTCAGATATGAACCACACACCCATCTCATGGGAACACCCAACTCATGGGCTCTCTCCCAGGTCTGTGTCCTGGAGGATGTCTCATGCAGCTGTAATCATCAACAGTCCTGACTGGAATTGGACCTTGCCCAATGGTGAAAAATTCTCTGCTCCTTATCATTGGATCCAACCCCTCTCTCTCTCTCTCTCTAATATATATATATATGCATTTCCTTTAACCTTTTTTAAGGCTCCGCTGGTTGATAGAACCACTTTTCTTAGAATCAGAATCAAGATTTGAATTGACTCAAAATTTAATCGGAATTAAATGAAAAATTGACTTAAAATTTCATGCTTTTGATTGAGTAGAGTTATGAAATTTGCTAGTTGATTTTGATTCTCATGGGCCAAAATATCTTGTAGTGAGTTGTAACTACAAATATTTGTTTCTAATGGCTGTGTACTTTAGGCAGTCTAGGAGAAAGTATGATGTCATTGCAAATGCTCGATTCAGTGATACTCTTTTATTCTCTGTAGTTCCGTGGGCATTGAAGAGAACTTTACTTCTAAGCAATTTGAATAAAACTTTCAATTCTTGTGACTTGGTCTTCTGTTCTGTATATGATTCTTTGCTTGTTTGAGGGGTACCTCTCTCTCTCTCTCTCTCTCTCTCTCTCTCTCTCTCTCTATATATATATATATATATATATATATATATATATGCTTTTCCTTACATCCTTTAAGGCTTGGTTGATTGACAGTACCTCTTTTCTTAGAATCAGAATCAAGAGTTAACTCGGAATTTAATCAGAATCTAATAAAAAATTGACCAAAATTGTTGAAGTTTTCAACATTTCATGCTTGTGATTGAATAGAGTTATGAAGTTTGCTAGTTCATTTTGATTTTCATGGGTCAAAATGTCTTGTAGCGGGTTCTAACTACAAATATTTGTTTATTTGTTTCTAATTCAATTATATGTTAGGGCCTAGGCAGTTTAGGAGGAAGTATTTTTTTATCTTCAATGGCTTCTGTTTTTACAGATTATGCAGGTTCTTTCTTCTTAAGGGGTTTGTGTTGTGTCCATCATCCTGTTTCACTATTCAGGTCATGCAGACTTGCCTTAATTTTTGCAGTGTTTCTTTTATTTTTGTAGCCTTTACTTTTGCTTAAGCTATTCTGGTCGTCTAGCTTAAGATTATTTCTTTCTTTGCAGTGAAGAAGTTTCTTCTTGTAACTTGTAGTGTCATAATTCTGTGGTGTTTCTTTGATTATGTTTTCTATGTTAATCTTGATGTTATTGGTGTTTTTGATTCGAGTGTGTACATACATACACACATTGCCAGACATACATGGTATTTGTTCATGGACAAAAGGTACAAAGAATACCATGTGAGATGTGTAGTCTAAGTTTTCCTTAAATTCTAAATCTTCTACAAAATGTCTTGCTGTGTTCCACGCCTAAGAAGCACAAATTCAAATGTCATATATGGTCAACTGTTTGTTTAGATAGATATCTTATTGATTAATGATCTAAATCTATGTAATTCTCTATGTTACTAGCTAGGTTTAGGAGGATTTTTCTATTGCTTTCGTTAGATCCACTGCAGAATGCCAACACAATGCTGAGGGGGTGAAAGCTTCAAATTAGACATCACGTGACCTCAAATTAGACATCACGTGACCTCTACTCTTGTTAGAACTGGAGAACTGTAGCTCAGTTCCCTTGGTGTATTGTCCCTCTTCTGTCTGAAAACAGAAATAATAAGGCTAAGTTCAGATCCTTGATTGTAAGGTTATTGTGACAAGTGTCTGAGTCCATCTTCCTTGAAAATACCTAGACCCCAGGATAGCCTAGTATTAGGGCAGAGATATTCACAGATATTTTACAATTTTTATATTTAAAATGCAAATATGCAGTTTCCAATGATGCTTTCTTAATTAGGTCACTCTTTTAGTCATTTTCAATATTTTGATTTGGTACTTTCTTTGACTGACTCTTCTAGAGCTGGGTCTCTTACAGAGGTTCCAAGACAATGGTGAGGTTTAGGGTGGACTTTTACAATCTCAAAGCTGTCAGAGGTCTTTTTTCCTTATTTCGATCTTTCAACAGGTGCACTTAGGTTCTCAAGAGGGGAACATAGAGCATGGATAATGAGTGTTATGTAAAACATATTTTGCGCTTGCTTGCTTAGGGTTGAAATCTTTCTTCTTTCCTTGCCCCGCTGGAGTTCTTGAATAACAACTGTGATTTGTGTTGTATAAACCAAACCATATCTCTATTTCAAGGCTAGATAATAGGGTGTTTGACAACATTTACCATTTTGTTGATTTGGAGGAAGATATAGTGATCTAAAAGGTGATGTGTTTTTGAGAAAAATATTAATTACATTAATATCTCTATTCCAAGGCCCAATAATAGGGTGTTTGACAACATTTACCTTTTTGTCGTTTTGGTTTTGAAAAAAATATTAATTACATTAATATGCCAGTATATCTATTCCAAGGCCCAATAATAGGGTGTTTGACAGCATTTTCCTTTTTGTTGTTTTGGTTTTGAGAAAAAATAAATTACATTAATATGCCAGTATATCTATTCCAAGGCCCAATAATAGGGTGTTTGACAACATTTACCTTTTCGTTGTTTTGGAGAAAGTTATAGTGATCTAAAAGGTGATATGGTTTTGAGCAAAATATTAATTACCTAAATATGCCATTCACATTATCTTGAAGACGTATAAAATTAAGAGATTTTCCATTGGTGGTTGAGACTTGAGAAGCACAGCAGTGTGGACCCTGTGATCAACCAACAAAGATCAATAAACTAACTAAACTATATTCCAAGGTAAAATGGATGCTTTGCCCAAGCTAAGTGTGAAATGTTTCAGGAATTCTCAAAATGTTTATCTAGTCAAACATGTTTATTCTTTAAAAAGCTCTAAATCTTTCATTATAACGAAAGTTTTCAGAAGTTTTCATTGTATATATACATGCGTGCACGAGTCCAGATATAACACATGAATACATAATTCTGTCAAAATAGTGGCCTGCATCGAGTCATATAGGCCCTGCTATCCTCTTCTTCAATTAAATGATGTCAAAATCCACCCAAAGTGCATCCTCTCTACCTCATAACACCTTAAATCTCTCGCGTATCTCAATTTATTGGCCATCCTCACAATGGAAGCAAAAGTGAAGTCCCTTATCTAACACTTGTAGGCCACCCTGACTCTCCCATATCAGGCCTCAAATCCCTAGTGATATCTTAGAGCACCTGATAGACCATGTCACCAATGGTAGTCCCTCTTGCTCTGCGTGCATGTGCCATGCACATCATTTCCATACCAACATTCCTTTATGCATTGATTCAAAACCCAAAGGTAGCACTATGGTGGGGTCTTACCCCCAACCTTTTGGTGAGTTCTCATGCTATTGTACCTCTTCTTGCTCATTTTTTTCTCACCTCCACCATGCTTGCAAGCTGTCCTCTTGCGAGTACTGTCCAAAATGTCCTCCTCATCAACCTCCCACTTGATGTTTATGGAGCGATCATCCATAATCCCTCCTACGATCGAGTTCCCGATATTTATTTGTTTAGATCCTCCCCTCTTATTGCATGGTGTCAAATATGGTTAAAATAGTTGATTCATTTCATGGCCTTGGGAAAAAGGTCTATTTCAATGTTATAGTACTGCCTTGAAACTTTTTCTAAACCTCAAATTTCTCCACACTAGTGTGTTTAAATGATGACTTATTTATTAGTTATTAATTTATTATTTGATTTAGTAGGTTCCTGATATATTCTTTCACCATGGATCATGTAGCAAGGCCACTTCACTTAGGTTTCATTGATCAATGTRGTTTGCTTAATAGGTCTTATATAGTGCATCTTATTAAATTCACAATGGGTTTTTAGATTCACTTTTCCTAGTCTCTTTCTATGCCTYGCTCTTGTATAGATCTTTTCCAATTTTTTAGGGTAACCATTAAAATTTCATTCCAAATTGGGTTTGTTGGATTAGGTTTAATGTTTTAAAACTTGGACTCRGACTTGGAATTGGCYGAGGGTCAACTTAGACTTGTCTTGRAATGACTCAAACCAATCTGATTTCAATGACTTGGTTTATATATATATAACTCGATACTATTTTGAATTTTTTTGATATATTCACCCTTACATGGTATATGCTTGAGCATACTTTACTTATTTTGTCTCTAATGGTTTGGAATCTTTAATATATATAATATATAAATATGCAAAGTATGCTCAAGCATATACCATGTAAGGGTRAATATATCAAAAAAATTCAAAATAGTATCGAGTGCAATTCATATCAACAACAAAATACATAATCAAYGAGTTTCTAAATATCCTCTAGACACTGAAAAACATGCTACAAGCATCTCCTTTTCCCTAGCATTGTATTCAAATTTCGCAAGTTGATTTTGCAATTCTCCAATCTCCTCTAATGGGGCCATGCATGGGGCAACTTGGCCTTGTATACCAACCAAGTGTTCTTTCAACCTACGACAACCCCCCTTATGCATTTCTTATAGTATTTGCAATATCTCCCCATCAACAAGATCAACATGGATCCATGCAAGTTCTTTGACTCTTGGGGCCATGGTAAAATTCCAAGCTACAAATTCAAATATGCAACATTGCAAACCCTATCTTAAATTCTTAATATGCAAATTTCATACTTCTAAATTCAAACTAGTAGAAGGGTGAAATACACAACTTTAAAGATAGATTTGGATTTACAATTTAATGAGAGAAAACATGGTTATTTATCATTTAATTGTTAACATACTTAGATAGGATAGAGAACTATTGTTAAATGTTGCTCCAAAAATCCAAATGCTCACACATGTTCAATGAGAGAGGTGTGGTGCAAATAGAGGAGTGTGGGATGGGGTCTCTTTATAGCTTTTTGGTAGGGTTTAAGAATTAGGTTTTTATTTTTTCTATAAAAAACTGCATTTTCCATGCCGAGTTTGCCATGGAGGGGTCTAGTACCTACTCGACCAAGTAGATACAAACTCGATCGAGTATGGTCGGTTTGGTATCAGATCGATTGAGTCATGCTTTCAATTGACCAATTCAATATCAAATTGGCTCTTCAATTCGAGTGCTTGGCCAAGTTGGTACGATGGCCAATCAACTTGGTCAAGTAGACTCAGATCGATTTTTAAAACATTGACTGGGTTTGCCACTATCTCAGTGCACTCCTATTAGGTATTACCAATGGCTTCTCCTGGTCATTCATTGTGGTCTATGTTAGGGTTAGAGATTAATATAATCATCGCTTTATCCATTTAGCCCCTCTTTATCATTATTTTCTCTATCTAAGCACCCAATGGCTTATTAGTTTGACATATGAGTGAGTCCCATTAAGCTTATGTTGGTGACATGTGGCAACATTATCATTGAGTACATGTTCTTCATGGTCAAGTCGAGTCATAGGAGTCTGGCCATATCAATTACTCGAGGTGACTAGAGGGTTCCTATGCCTTGGTGGCACAGTGTGAAGGAAATTGACCAATGATACTACCAATATTTTACCATC
Organism: Picea engelmannii; assembly: GCA_009831015.1. Lineage (NCBI taxonomy): Eukaryota > Viridiplantae > Streptophyta > Pinopsida > Pinales > Pinaceae > Picea > Picea engelmannii. The sequence continues at coordinate 316,212 of ML783701.1, forward strand.
AAGTCTTATTCTCTCACTACCATCAAACAATATTTTCAATTTATTACAAAGGTGTACTTGGACAACCCTATCATTCTAAGCCCTAACTATTTCTATCATTCTAAGCCCTAACTATTTCTTTTTATGAAAAATTGTCTCTGCCATAGACATTTTCCAAGTGATACATCATTAGGTCATCTCATTGCTTCTAATGTTTGGATGGACCGATCCTTGAGCTCTAATGAAAATGGATTAGTACAAAAGATTCTATTAGTGTAGTTTTCAAGAGTTTCTATGATGATGTGGCACATTAACATGTCTCTTATGCACATGTTAGATGCTAATTGATTATCAATGAAGGTCAAGTCATGATATGACATGCTAACAATCTCGAAAGATATGTGTTTCGTGGTGGTTGGCTACTGGTGTTGGGTAAAAGAGTAGCGTGGCACATGTGATGTGTTCTTGGGTGATGTCACCCTATTGGTAAGTGAAGAAAATTAATATATTCTATACTTGATATCTTCATCCCTAATAATTAGGATTGACTTCCCTCTTCCACAAAAAGACTAAGTATGAAGAGTGTTTCATTTCTTAGTCAATTAAGGAAACAAGTCTAGTCATGCATGAGCAAAGGAGGGGAAAGTTGATATCTCGATAATGTGGCTCGACTTTACTTTTCAAGGTTTGATCTAAGTATATAAGTTCTCTTAAGGAAGATGAGACTATAGGCCAATCAAAGGATCAAGACATCTTGATTGAATTTAACACCTCTCTTCTATCCCTGAGCACCCTAATACCTTGATAATGCAACAATGTAGAAATTAGAAAGTATGAAAGGGGGTGTTTCCTTATTGATATTATACTATCACCATTGAGTATAAAAGAAGCTCACTTTACCCAATACCCCAATAATGCGATAATGAAATAAGGCAAAAAATGAATAAGAGGGTCTTATCAATATTCCATGCCATTCCTTAATAATTGATCCAAATGGATCATTTGAATAATGAAATGGATAAATACTTGGTTAGGTCTTCTTAAAGAGCGCAAATTTGATTCTCATGGCAACGTTGAAAATTTTGGCCTTAGAAGCCTTGTTCAAAGTCTTAATGTTTTAGGTTGATGTGCCTTTGACACCAAGGATATGTTGGGAAGATCCCAAAGACACAGTGAGTAACTCCTTGAAAGGCTCAACAACATTGAGCGAGGGTAACTCCTTGAAGGGCCCAACGACTCTAAGCTTGGGTAAACCCTTCAAAGGCCTAATGACAAAGGGTGGTGGCACTTCCTTTCACCAATGGATTCCACGGGGATCACCCCACTCCTTCCTTTTGACAACTCCAACTAAACTCTATCATAAAGGTGTGAGGACCTTCACTAGGGCCTCAGATAACTTTGTACTAAACTGATGTAATAAGCATATACATTTAATAAAAAAAATGTTTTTTCTTGTACAATTTTTTGTTTATCATTTCTCTATGAATTTCAATGATTTCTATGATAATTTAACTTATTTGAATTGTATATAATTTAAATTCTGATTTCATGATAAGATAATAGGACAAGAAATTTCAATTTACAACAAGTATTCAGATTTCAATTTACAACGTACATAAATTTCAATTTAACAATAGTTGATTAGGGATTAAGATAGTAGAATACCTATCACTCTAGTTGCATAATCCCCCCCCGCTTTTGTTCATATTGAGTTGTTTCATCTCTGTTGTCAACTACCCAAAACCATATTTTTGTCACCCGGTCAACTAGGAACAACCTTGTCGATTCCCTCGCTTTAGGAAACATTGGGGGGTTTCCTAGCCCTCCATGCCCAAATCCACATAACCACAAGCCCAACATGTCCAACATACCAAGTCAAAATCCCAATCTTAGTGCCAAATCTCTCGTAACACAATCTTCCTTGATTTGGCTTCTCCTCCCTCTCAAAACCAAAATCTCTTCCTCCTCACCTTCATAACCCCTAATCTCTCCAAAATCCTTTCCCTTATCCCTCCTTCCACCACCTTCCCCTCGAAAGGTTCAACTCATCATCAAAGTCATCCCCTCCCTAACATTCTTTGGCAAGTTATCCTAACTTAATAAATAACAATTAATTAACACCAATTCAATTATTTCAATTTAACTTGTAGCGATTCCCTGCACACACACACACAAGTTAATTCAATTTATTTATAATAACATTAAAGTCTAAATAAATTACTTAATTTAAGAATAATACTAAATCTCATTAAACCGATTAACTTAATTAGTAATATAATAAAATCAATTAACTTAATAAATAGCATTAACTTTAATCAAATCAATTAACTTAATCAAATCATTAACTCTAATCAAATCATTAACTCTAATCAAATCATTTAAGTTAATAATAGCATTAACTCTAATCAATCAATTAACTTAATAATAATAATAATAATCTATTTTTAAGGTCACGACCAAACAAGACACCAAATTGGTGTATGAGACCCCTCTGCCCATCGATTTCACTGGTAAAGTTTACAGAGGTATACATACCCTACCCCCCTTTGGATTTGAACTTGTGACCTCTTAGGAGGAAACACATGTTTTTAACCATTAGGCCTACTCAGGCTATATAATAATAATAATCTATTTTTAAGGTCACGACCAAGCCAGACACCAAATTGGTGTATGAGACCCCCTTGTTTGTGGGACAAGGGACTCCCTCGGCCCAACGATTTGACTGGTAAAGTCTACAGAGGTATACATACCCTACCCCCCTCTGGATTTGAACCTATGACCTCTTAGGAGGAAACACATGTTCTTATTCATTAGGCCCACTCATGACAAACACACATAATTCTTATTTTAATACATTATAATAATATTAATGTACACACACAAGGTATGTATGTGTAGATGACTCATACATAGCTTGTGCATGTACTAATGACAACAATCATCACATTTAATGCAAATTTCATGTGTTCTCATGTAATATCCCCAAGGATGAGCCCCAATTGTATTTATTGTTAAGGTTTAAGCTATTATTAGAGTTCTTTGCATTTCACTAGATAATAATAGCATAAGATAGGATCACTGAGAAATACACAATCACAAGAGACACAACATTTATCCTGGGAAACCCTCATGGGGGAGAAAACCCATCAAAACTTCCTTATTATAGATAGCTAATGCAATGCCGAGAGATAACTCAAACAAATACAGAAAGTCCTCTCCCAAGAATGCACCTCTCTCTCTCTCTCTCTCTCTCTCTCTTCTCCAACTGCAGCTCCGAAACTTGCTCCTTAATGAACAAGTGAGTGTGTGTCTAAATGAGGCGCTAGCCTCATTTATACAACTCTGGAATGTGTGGACGGAGGTGTCTCTTCACTGGCAGGGTCGACTTCTTCTTCTGGGTGGTTATAACCACCTTTAATATATTCTGGGGCCGACTTCTTATTCTGTCTATTACAATTATGTTTTGACCAATCCACAAAAGGGGATTTGGTCTTTTACAATAGCCGACATGATCAATCCGCAATAGGGGATTGATCTAATGAATAATACATCAATAATAATTAGAATACACTTTGCAGTTACATTATTTCAACACTCCCCCTTAACAAGAAGGGTATTCTACAACAACATCAGGCGAGAGAGAGGACAACATCATCAACAACATCAGGTGGGTGAGAGGACAACATCATCAATATCATCTTGGAACACTGATTGGCGTATCTATAAATCATCATAATTTTTTCTCATCCTTAACACAACACAGAGGCTGGAGCATCATCAACACAACATGGAGCTGGAGTAGCATCATCATCCTCATCGGCATGAGGCTAAGGTAATGTCATCATCATCATCTTTAGCATTAAAGCTGAAATAATATCATCATCATCATCTTCAACAAGGACTCAGGAGCTGAAGTGGCATCATCATCATCATCTTCAACAAGAAGCTGAAGTGGCATCATCATCATCATCATCAACTGCATCAACATGGATTAGTATAACACTAATACATCATCATCATCATCAATACCAACACAAGGTTGATACAACATCAAAAGAAACAATATCACAACACAAAGGCTGGAAACACAACACGAGGCTGGAAACACATCATCACAGCACGAGGCCGACTCATCATCACAGCATGAGGCCGAATCATCATCATAGCACAAGGCTGACACACTACACAACAATTAAGTTGGAATCACAACACAACAATTAAGATGGAAGCACAGTACTAGACTGGCTTTACGTCACAACAATTAAGCTGGAATCACAACACAACAATTAAGATGGAAGCACAGTACTAGACTGGCTTTACGTCACAACAATTAAGCTGGAATCACAACACAACAATTAAGCTGGAAGCATAGGACTAGACTGGCTTTACGTCAGAACAATTAAGATGGAAGCATAGTACTAGGCTGGCATATCTCAACACAACAAT
>ML783702.1:17133-42965 GCA_009831015.1 Picea engelmannii
CTGCTTAGTGAGCGCTATAGTTCTCTAAGCCTTCGTAATCTACTTTGGTGAATAACTTTGGAACTAAAGCAGATTGTTTAACCTAGGGAACACGAAAAGGGATTTTAAGAATATCAAAAGACTTCAAATATTTAACGCATAGACTATGGCTAGGTTAAAGTGGATTGTCATAGGGTTAATGCAATAGCTATGCCATTAATTTTCTTTCGGACAGATTGGGAAAAAACCCTTGAACTGGACCAACCGCATTTAGCGGCGTTGTTGCCTTCACATGGCATCCCAAGCGTCGAGGTCATAAGGAACATCAACCTATAGGTGAAAGTACCTTCTGCTGGGCTGGAGGTAACTCGATTTACTAAACAAAGGTAACTCGTTTTACGAAACAAAGATTAAGGTGTTTTCTCCCTATCATTCACCATTTTCATTAAGTTAGGAAGGAACGAAACACGCATTTCCATTGTTGTTAAAGTTTAGAAATTGGTTGTGTTGCACACTACTTAATTCTGTAACTGTATGCTAGGTTTTTCTCTGTATATTTCCAAGTTTCCAGAAGAGAACTTTTCTTTTGTTCTTGTTTAATTTTATCATTGCTTTTACTCCTTGTAATTTATGTGCTTAATCCTCATGAAAAAAACTCGTCTACCACTCTGGTTCAATGTCCCATAGTCCTTCCAGGGAAAAAGAATGTAGGTACATTTGGTGTAGGGAATCATCTTTGTTAGTTACAATCATCTCTTAGTGGACCTGACTCGATTATTTGTTAAAAATTTTCATGTTATTTCAGATTATGAGAAGTCTAAAAAAATGCTTCGTGGGATTTCGCCGAATCCGTAAAGAGTACCCTTCCCATGCAAGTAGAAAACTTTAGTCCCCATTCTTCTCACTCAGAATGAAGCTTGCCCGAGGATTCCATAGAGTTTAGATTAAATTCGAGTTATTGGATACATACTCATAATAATCTGTAATATGATTTTTTTCAACATAAAGGATGTGTGTTTTTTCAACCTCCATATACTCTTCGATGAGGGTAAGATCCGTACTTGCAAAATTTAGATATATATTTCTTATTAATTTTCTTGAATTCCACATATGTGAAACTAATTATTCTCATTTGTTTTCTTATAGATACAGAAAGAAATACATCCTCTCGGATGCCAAGAATAAGAGCAGGGTATTCAAGTTCCAATGTGGGAAAAAAAATCTAGTCTTTGTTCAAAGAAACCTTGCTTTTTTTTTTCTTAACTTTGTAATTTTACTTACAATAACTTCCTCTAAGGGGACATTTCAGTTTAAGGATACTGAATTTGATGATGTGCTGTAAGGATTGATTTAAAATTTCCATGTCTAAACTATCATTCTGATATTGGAAATCTCATAAATAATTTTTGGCACTTATCGATAGGCTATCCTTATAGGTATTTGTGTTTTTGTGTGATATCTATTTATTTCACTACAATATGAGAGTTTATATTTTCACATATTTACTGCAGTTATACAATATACACAAAATATCATAGATACATACATAGACTTATACAATATACACAAAATATCATAGATACATACATAGACTGAAATGTTGTTTTCATATACTAAAATACGATTCTTATAGATTCAAATTCTAAAATGCATAAACTTGGCAACTATGGGATTCATGTAAAATGTAGAAAAATAATTACTTTAGATTATGTAATGAAGGACTTACTTATTCAACTAATTTTGTAACCAATCAAGAAATTAATAAGCAACACACATATACAAACTAGTAATAAAAATTACATATCTATACTTCAATGGGCCCAGAACAAATGGAACAACAACGTTCCACCCAACTACAAATGGAACAACAACGTTTCACCCAACTTTAAATGCAGGACAACCAAACCAAACTGCTTGTCGTTATCACAGCAAGTATGATTATGACTTCATAAGGGTGAACTGAGTTCCACTCCTTAGCCAATGTACCTATGTACAACTCATAATTATTTTCCTAATACCTTTGTGCTCACACAGTAAATAACCCATTATTTCTCAACATACTAATTATCATCCTCCATATTGCATAATAATTCAAATAATAACAATCAAATGTCTCAATAAATTCAAATACAAATTTCCATAGATGGAAATTATTCAATAAAATGTTTAATAATGTTTATCCAATAAAATGTTTAAATGGATATTACATCCTCTCCCCTTCAGAATAACATTGTCCTCAATGTTAGTACTTTCTTCCAGTCATCACTAAAGTGCTTCCATTGCACTTTTACATGGGCGATGACCCTACTCTGAAGTATTATTTATTTCCTGTCCAAGATGCATAGAGGTTCCTATTGAAACTCTCCTTCTAGTTCTACACCATGTTCCAATCAATAATGTGAGTAGGGTCATGAATATACTTTTTTAGCAATGAAACATGAAAAATATTATGAATTTTTAAATTAGCACGAAGAAGTCTAATTCAAGCTAGCACTTCGAATGATTCACAAAACCTTACTTCCATCTTGGAAAAACTATATAATTTTAACGAACTCCTTTTTTATTTAACTTTCAGATATACATGCTCTCCAACATTAAATTATTTATGTCGTCCTTTTTTTATCTACATAACTTTTATGTTTGCACAAATTTTAAATTTCGTTGCACCCTCTCACTATTTGTTCCATTTCTTGGAGAATTTATTGTTGAATCATTATTCGGTCAACCAAATTATCCCAAAATCAAAATTATCCCAACTGACAAATTATCCCAAGTGACGGGAGTCATGTATTTTCTGCCATATAATATTTCAAAGAGGCTCATTTTTGTTGAGGCTTGATAACAATTATTATAGGCAAACTCGACTAAGTGTAGTTACTCTTCAATAATATGGTTTGTACGTTTTTTTTGTCCATTTGTTTGTGGTTGATAACTTGTACTGAAATTCAAATTAGTTTCTAATCCTGCAAACAATGTCTTCCATAAATTTGATGTAATCTTGGCATCTCTATTTGAAATCACCGTTTTAGAAATTCCATGCAATCTAAATTATATCTATTTCATAAAAATTTCAATGATATTAATAGTTTTATATGTAGATTTCATAAGCATGAAATGAATAGACTTAATCAATTTATCCACTACTACCATAATGGAATCATGTTGTCTTTGAGTTTTCAGAAAACGTGTAATAAAATCCATAGAAATAATTTATCATTTCCATTATTGGATAGGTAATGGTTGTAATAAATCTGTTGGATGTTGATGTTCAACCATCAAGTATTAACAATATAAACATTTATATAAATAATTATCTCTCTCAAATTTCATATTAGGCCAATAAAAATGTTTCCTCGAGGCTATCATCATTTTCTGATACCATGGATGACGAATAGGGATTTTTATGCAATTCATTTAAAATTACCAACTTCAATTCAACAAAACTAGGAACATATATTCTACTTTTTAACCTCAAAATTCCATTTTTGTCGATGTTGAAATTTTTCCTATTTAAATTTTTTTCATTTTTCAACAATCGTTCTGTTGTTTTGACATATTTTGCATCATACATATTCTGCATCATTTATTCTTACAGATTTAATTCTGTCCACAAAATCACTTTAGTTTTTACTGATGGTAACCTCATATATTGCAATATTTCTTCTACTAAGTGCATCTTTGACTTTATTCTCCTTCCCTTTTATATATCGAAGCTCAAAATCAAACTCACTTAAAAGGGATAACCATTTTGCTTTTCATGCATTAAGATATTGTTGACCAAACAGATGTTTCACACCATTGTTATCTGTTAATAATAAGAATTTTATTCTCATTAAGTAGTGTCTTCACATTTTTAGTGTGTAAAGTACAACCAATAATTCAAGGTCGTGAATTACATGATTTATTTCATGTTCTTTCAATTTTCGATATTCATAACAAGTTGAATGTTTGTCTTGCAACAATACTCCTCTAAATCCTTCTTTACTTGCATCTACACAAACTATAAAATCTTTATCTTTGTAAGAATTAGCCACTTTAATGATCGATGTTGTGGTAAGTAAGCCTTTCAATTTATTGAAACTGTCTTGATATTTTTTAGACCAATTAAATTTCACACCTCTTTTCTGGGATAGGAAATTTTGGAAAATCCTTCAATAAATCGGTAATTCCCATGAATGATTTTATATCTACTACGTGTAATGGGATAGGAAATTTTGGAAAATCCTTCAATAAATAGTCGGTAATAACCTGTAATTCCCATGAATAATTGTATATCTACTACGTTGTTAGGTGCAGGACATTCCATAATAGCTTTAATCGTTTCGGGGTCTATAGCAATTTGATCTTCTTATATCACATTTCTCAAATAGTGTATTTTATTTTGATAAAATTCGCATTTGTTGAACTTGGAATATAGCTGGAAAATGGTTTTGACCAAATTATAGCTGAGGGTGACTCCCTCCTCATTATAGACGTGTTACAATGGTTGTAGCAAGAAACCCCTCTTTCAGACCTAATTTTTAGTAGGTGGTTGGAAGAGACGTTGGAGAGGGTCCTTAGTTAATTTAGTTAATGTGAACCATACCAGTCCTCATTCCCAACCATGGGAAGAGATCAGTGAAAAACCTCATGGATTGGCTTGCCAATGAAGGAATCCGAGTCAGGAGTGAAAAATGGGAGGAAGCATGGGACCCTTCCTCCACTAACAAGATGGCCTCCACCTGTTAGGATCTTGAAAGGAGAGATTGGACAAATCTCTATGAGGTTTAAGGAGATAAAAGTGTTGCGATTCCGGACCGCGAGACAGATAGGACAGGGGAACTGTTGCATATTAATAATCCCCCTATATCGCAAGTACCTTACAGGGGGGATGGGATAACTACTATAGGCTCAAGAAAGGGTGGAAAGATTTTCTACCATATTTTTCATAAAGAGATAAGATTTCCAAGAACGAACTATCTCGCAGAGTACGGGGATTGAATTAACGCAAGAAACAACCTTACCCCACCTCATCCTGAACCTGACATCTTATTTGTCGATTTAAATGAAGAGGGAGTCTCGAGCCCTTATCCTGAGATCCCACACGACGAGATCCAGAAGCCATCTTGTGGAAACAAAGGATGAAGGCATACAACGAAGGTGGGTCAGATTCATAGCCATAACTCTAACTTAAATGAGAATTAATAAGGAAACAAGGAAGGACCTATTTTCTTATCGCTCGATGACAAGAGGCATTGGAAAAACAATTCTGGTGAAGTATGTAGGGTGGCGTACTATGAACTCCCTACAAAAGTCTTTAGGGGAAGTGGAAAATCTTATATATCTCGAGACAGAAGTGGGGGGCAAGAACCTACCACATCTGAATTGGTTCCTCTCTTGGCCTAGATTGTGAAGGGGTTTTGGAATTCAATGACATAACGAGGTTATCCCGTTGGTTATCAATGAGGAGGGAAATCTCCCATAGGTTCATCCTCTCGTAAGCCCCAACCTGAAGTTTCGTACTCTCAAATCCAGCGCGAAGCTTTCTCTGTAGCCCATTCCTACTTTACCTCAATTCCGACTTGATTTCAAGACCATGTGGAGGAAGAAGAGATAGTCGTCCAGTAGGAAAAAACTATGCAATTGGAGAAGAAGGTGGCAGAAGCAATAACTCATTGGGTCCCGGATGTGGGAACATCAAGGGAAAGAGACATGAAATACTGGAAGGCAATGGAACTCTACTGACACATTAAGAACCTATTAGGTCAAATGTTATAGACAATATTAATAAAGTGTTATAGAACTTTATCAATGTGCTTATTAATAAAGTGTTATTATATATAAATATAAATTGTTACAATAGTGTTACATATAATTGCAAAGTTTAATAAACAATTGTTTATTAACGGTTTATTAATTTGAAGCCACGATCGTAATAATTAATTTGATTGAAAGAAATTGCTTCGTGTAGCATCAAAAACTGATATGTCGATTGAGCAAACCACTGAAAATTTAGTTCTATAGCGGTATATATATAAACTTAAAAAGTTACAATAGTGTTAGTATTATATATACGTGCAAAGTTTTAAGCCATTGTTTATTAATTTGAAACCACGGTTGTAATAATTAATTTTATTAATTTGAAACCAAAGTTGTAATAATTAATTTGATTGAAAGAAATTGTTTGTTGTAGCCTCAAACATTGATATGTCTATTGAGCAAACCAGTGAGAATTTAGTTCTATTCCTCATAAGTCATAGATTTTTTCCATATGATTTACGTACTGATTATTCTTTTTACTTGTTTGGAAAGCCCATATGCAGTGGCTTGGATAGTACGAAAATATAGGCATGCTCAAAAATATAATATTGGTGAAATCCAGGTTGAAGCAACAAACAAACTTGTGACCAAATGAATATATGTGTCGAGTATGACCAAAAAATAAGTGAGAAGCACTATTTGTTCAAGATAAAAGCAATAAAGATCTGTGTGGTATTTGCATAACACATTGGAAAACTGTGTCAGTGTCAATATGGAAGAGGCAAAGTTTATTGGTAAATTCAAGTGCCCTCTATGTAAACAAAGGAAACGCACCCAAAAAAACAAACAAAAGCATGAACTTTCATGGATTCCTGATCCATATTAAAATTATGCGCTCTTATCTTTTGTATTATTTGTATCGTGTCTATATTGTGCATGAGCTCAATAAAGAGGGAATTAGCAATAATAATGAGTAACTGTATATTTTTTGAGTTATCTCTTTCCGATTGTGCAAATGCCCTTGCACTTATGTTTATGCTTGACTACACCGTTGGTATTCTTGTAAATTTAATGAACACCACAAAAGTCATTACAGTGGCCTTCTAAATTTACAAAATGGTAAACAATGACCTCCTAAATGTACAAAATGGCTATTTTTTTTTCTTTAAAAAACAATAACTTATAAAAAGGTTCGTTCTCTTTGTTATGGCCGAGTGAAATCTCGTGCATTCAGAACTACGACAAACTGAAATCGTGCCTCTCCACCTCCTGTTCACTACCTCTCTCATGGAATGTCTACAATGGGCATCGTCCTGTATGCACAAAAAACCGATCTTCATCAGTAAAACGAGAGATAAAATGCAAAACACGGACACATATTTCATGGAAAATCCGTGCGATGATGGCAAAGAAAACCCTCTTGTATTTCATGGAAAATTTGTGCGATGATGGAAAGAAAAACCCTCCTGTATGCACAGAAAAAAAACACATAAAGAACATATCTCAGAAGAATGAAGTCATCACCATGAACATTTGCAAAGATGAGCACAACAATGAAGGCCTAAGACATCTTGAGCCCCGTCACCGAAAATGTATCAATGGTGCATGACTCTTAGATGTATCAATGGATCCGAAGATACTTTGGGAATGCCTAGGGTCCAGATTTTCGAATCCCTAATAGATGACTTGGGTTACAACGACCTCTCCTTGTAATGTTCTCAGATGTAAGGCTAGCACATGTAACGTTAGCTGCGACAAAGAGTTATGGAGCCTAAACCCTGTCCAATATCACACTTTTGATCCTTTGTTGTATGGAAGAGATGGCCAAAGGTGGCAGAAATGAATAGGTAAAGAAAGGAGAGGTCACGTAAACTGATGCGTAAAGAGGTAAATGAAATATGTAATTCATAGTTGTATATGAAGAGGTAGAAGGCCACGTAACATATGTAAATGTTAAAATTGAAGAGATAAATGTTAAATGAAGAGTCACTGAAAAAAAGGTAAATATTTCGATTTGCTAAATTATGTTAAATATTTTGACTTGCTAAATTATGCTCCAAGGCAATTGATAACTTATTGTAGTAATTTGTTAATTTGTTAATCATCTTATATAAAAGTGAAAAAGTAAACATGATAAACTGACAAAGTCATAAATGAAAGGAAGTTAATGTTTGCAATATCATTCATTGATTTGAGTGTAATATTAAGAATATGCCAGCATATTCAATTACAAGCCATTAAATCAGATTTTGTAACTAAAAGGTTAATTATTCCATCAATTCGAATAGGGGGACACCTATCGGTATAATGATAGTGATACGTCATCTATAAGCTGAAACGAGCATATATACAGTGACAAATACGGCTGCAACAATTTTGTGTGGAAATTAAAATTGCTCCATCATACAAGTCATATTCACACCTCCCATATTGTGACCAACCAGTATTATTTTCTCATCCTTCTCTGCTCGATTTCCCTCTCCATGTGGAAGATCTTTCTCAATTCGGGGAGTGGTTCATTGTACTCTGTCAAGCTACGAATTCCCTCGCCGTCCTTTGGGTGGACAGCTCCCCCAAATCAATGGTTGTGACAACATGGCCGGCCTTTTCGAGTAGATCTGAGAGCTTTGTACCAACAAAATGCTCCATGACATGCCCTGTGAACAGGGACAAAGTGGGAGATCCCTTCTTGTCCTCTCACTTTCGATTCTGCCTCCATTGGGTCCATCCTAATTTCAAGACAGGCTTTCGACTCTCAGCTCCGCGCTAACAAGCCTAGAAGTGGACCAAACCTAATTTTTTTTTGTCTAACATACCTAGAGTATTACAAATATTACAATACTGATAATATTATAAATATTATCACATTTAATTTTAAAGAGAATATATGATGTGATAAAGAATTAGGGGATAAAAGGAAATTATGATATTCCAATGAGGTGGTTAACCTATCTCTCAGTTTTGACAAGTGCAATCAACATTGCTAAAATAACAACAAACTTTCACTGGCTAAAACGTGAAAATGGGAGTGCAACCATTCTCAAGACACCTTGGGATGAAGGAATCTTCCATCTTTGTGACACTAAGAGGGTTGAAAATGAAAAACACCTCTTCTTAGAATGTTGTTCCTTTAAAGATGATAAACACTTCTTCTTCTTAGACCCCAATTTAAAAATATTAGACCTTCCTAAGCTCCTAGGTCATCAAAACTATGGTGATCTTGGAACATTTATCTCAATATTTTTTTAGCACATAAAACAATTTTTAAAAAATCTAAGTAATCTTTTACTTTCTTAAGGTCCAATAGATCAATTGGTCTCAATGGACATTAATCATCATCATCATATTTGTTTATTATATGGTTTAAATGGATATTGCCTTTAAATTGTTAGAGTTGGTATTGTTGAAAATAAATTGATATTTTTAAATTTGTAATAAATATGAAAAAGGTTTTTCTTAAGTCATTAAGTGAGATTTGAAAAGAGAACTTGGGAAGCTTGAAGATGAGAGACAGATAATAGAAGAGTGAAACCTCGTTGAAAATCCAAAAAGAATCCACTATAAGTAAAGGTGTCTCTTAGCCATGGCCATATAAAAAAAAAATTGTAAGTAATAATGCATGAGATTTGTGAACATTCATACCTCACCCTTTGTAAGAACTTTCTAGAACAAAGTTGTATAATCTACTCTATAGAAACTTATTGTGGTTATGGTTTCAATTCAATTGCTTGAAAGTTTTGATTAGTGCCACACTTTGTACCACTCTCTTTGGAACTTTGATCTATGTCAACACTATCTTTTAATCCTAATCCCCGTGCTCTTTCATGCTTTTGTTTATTTGAGTTCACCCTACGATTTTGTGTGATTAGTTGCCTCAATGGAAGTGAGTTGAATGGTTAGAGTATGCAAATCTATGTGTTTTCACATAGATGTACAATGTTGATTCAGGTGGTATTTTGTGGAATACTTGTACTTTTTCATTAGATTAAATTAATCAAGAATAATTTATGGGTTTTTCTATACACGAAGTATTTTTTGTATTATTGGGTACATTGGGATTGTGCTGATCATGAAAGCCTACGGGGTTCTTTATATTATATTAATCAAGAATAATTTGTGGGTTTTTTATACACCTTGTATTTTCTGTATTATTGGGAACATTGCGATTGTGTTGGTCATGGAGGCCTACGGGGTTCTTCAACATATTATATTATTTTATTGTTTCCTTGTTGGGATCTTCAAAGTATCGAGTTCTGGACATTAGAACCTTGTTGTGTTTTCCTTGTTCAAAACGAATTTTCTAGGCAGTTTGGTACTTTGGCATTGGGTTGTTTTGTGTATATATCATTTTTCTAGTGCGCCAAGTAAGCATACGGAGCATCGTAGCTTTCTATGTTGCTTAAGTTAAAAGTGGCAAGGATTAATTTGTAATTTCGAGCTATAGTGTAATATACCAGATATAAAATGTATGCAGAACAGAAATAAGATGCTAGTAATGGCAGAATAACCAGAACATTCACCACAATAACACTGAAATGATATAACCAGAACATTCACCACAATAACACTGAAATGATATAAGAATAACAACATAAATAACACTTTGAATATGAAAGCAATGTTCACGGGCCTCTTCGAGGGGTCAACCTCCAGTTGAGTAGATCTCTATTACAATAATATCCAAGCTAGGGTTCTCATACCCTCGACTCCTATTTATACTAAAAAGAAGCATCTAGAGGAAGATCCTTCTAGAAGCGGAAGCTTCTATTAGGTCTTCTTACATCTGCCTTATTCTATTTTATTGAAAGGCTAACTGATAGGCGACTTGTCCCACATGCTTGAGCACGGTATAAGGACCATAAAATTTGGGTGCTAGCTTCTAACAATGCTTGGCCTTGAGGAAAGTTTGCTTGTAAGGTTGTAGTCAAAGAAACACCTGATCCCCTTCTACAAATTGACGTTTAGAGCGACCTTGATCTACTTGTTGCTTCATGCGATTCTGTGCCATGACCAAATTATCTTTGAGGGTACGGAGAATAGCCTCTCGAGCTGTAAGTGTTAGGTCAATTGCCTGGACCTTCGAGGCACCCGGTAAGTATGAGAGAACTAAATGTGGATTCTGTCCATATACCACTTCAAAAGGAGTCATGCGTGTAGTTGTATGGTATGAAGTGTTGTACCACCATTCAACTAGGGGTAACCATTGAGCCCACTGATTTTTCTTTTCTGAGGCAAAACACCTCAAATATGTTTCCAAACACTTGTTGACAACATTCGTTTGGCCATCAGTCTCAGGATGATAAGTTGTGATGAGATGCAATTATGTGCCTTGTATCTTGAATAGTTCTTGCCAAAATTTGCTTGTGAAAGTTGGGTCGCGATCAGAAACAATAGAGTGTGGCATACCATGAAGCTTGAAGACCTGATCCATGAATATTTGAGCCACCGTGGATGTTGTAAATGGGTGTTGAAGGGCACAGAAATGAGCATACTTGGAAAGGTGATCAACAACCACCATGATGACGGATTTATTTCTCGATTTGGGTAAGCCGTTAATAAAATACATAGAGATATCCTTCCAAATAGAAGGTGGAATCGGGAGCGGTTGTAGTGTGCTCGGAGATTTGACTGTTTCTCCCTTGTTGCATTGACACATGTCACATTCAGCTAGAAAATTACGAATGTCCTGTTTCACACCATCCCATAAAAAGGAACATTTGACCCTGTCATAGGTTTTGGTGAACCCGGAGTGCCCTGCTGTGGGTGTAGCATGAAGCTCAGAAAGTACCATGGATTTAAGCTTTGATTGTTTACTTAAATACAAATGACCTTTGTATCGAAGTTCCTCATGGAGCCAAGAGTACCTTGGGAAAGCTGGAGCATTGGACTGCAATTGTTGGATCAACTGCGAAATTTTGGGATCTTGTAGCCATTCCTGGCGAATGGCCTGGAGCCACTCTGGTACAATGAATGAAAGAGAAAAAAAGGATCTTTCCTCTTCATATTTTCGGGAAAGTGCATCTGCAACCACATTGTCTTTTCCTTTCTTATAAATGATCTCATAATCATATCCAAAGAGTTTAGTCACCCATTTTTGTTGTTCTGGGGAGGAAATGTGTTGTTCCAGAAAATACTTGAGGCTTTGATGATCTGTCTTAATTTGGAACCGTTGCCCCAATAGATAAGGATGCCACAGATCCACGGCATGCAGAATAACCAACATTTCCTTTTCATAGATGGATTTGCCCAGATTTCTTTCATATAGTTGCTTGCTGGTAAAGGCCAAAGGTCGACCCTCTTGAATAAGGACAACACCAATTCATTTCCCTAAGACATCACATTCCAACACAAAGGTATTTTTGAAATCGGGAAGGGCGAGGACTGGAGTGGTACACATGGCCATCTTCAAGGTTTGAAAAGCTTGAGCAGCGGCTAGAGTCCAAGTGAAAGAGTTCTTTTTTAGGAGAGCAGTGAGGGGTGTTGCAATCTTCCCATAATTATTAACAAACTTGCGATAATACCATGTTAAGCCTAGAAATCCACGCAATCTCTTAAAAGTATTTGGGTGAGGCCAGTCTTGCATAGCTTCAATATTTTTAGGATCCACCCTGACGCCATATTTTCCAACCAGATGACCCAAGTATTCTACTTCTGAGGTGCCAAAAGCACATTTAGACTGTTTCAGGAAAAGTTGGTGCTGAGAGAGATGATGGAGAAATCGATCCACATGAGCAAGATGGTATGTCCAGGTTTTGCTATAGATGATGATATCATCAAAGAAAAATAAGACAAAATGGTGGAGAAAAGGACGGAAGACATGATTCATGAGGCTTTGGAAGGTGGAGGGGGCATTATACAAGCCAAAGGGAATGACGAAAAACTCACAGTGGCCCTCATGAGTTCTAAAGGCAGTCTTGGGAATATCTGCCTCTTTCATACGTATCTGGTGGTAGCCCGAATGAAGATCCAGTTTAGTGAAGAATTGGGCGCCACTCAATTCATCCAGGAGGTCATCAATGATAGGAATGGGGAATTTGTCTTTGATGGTAAGTTTGTTGAGGGCACGGAAGTCAGGACACATTCACCAAGAACCTTCTTTCTTCAGGACCATGACCATAGGAGATGAGTAGGGGCTCGTACTGGGGCGGATAATGCCTGCACTAAGGAGTTCCTGGACCATTTTCTCAATTTCATTTTTTTGGGAAAAAGGGGTGACGATATGGACTAATATTGGGAGGAAGGCTTCATGGTACAAGGGGAATGGAATGATCATGAACACCACGGGAAGGAAGGAGGCCTTGGGGAGTGGAAAAGACCAATTGATGTTTAGAAAGGATGGCTTGGAGGTCTTGGGGTACCAAGGGTGTCTTTGTTGCTTGTATGGCATGGAGTTGGGTGATAACACCAGAATGACCCTTTTTGAGCATCTTTTCCATGCGATGAGAACTAATGATCTCAGGTGAATCGGTGGTGATGCCTTGGAACTTTTATTGGTGACCCTCCTGGTCGAATTGCATGGTCAAGTATTTAAAATCCATGAGAATGGGACCCAAAGTCCTTAGCCAGTCTGCACCCAGCACAATGTCACAACCTCTCATGTCGATAGCAAACATATGGGATTTTAGGTGGTAGTCACCAATTTGGAGACGCACATTTTCACAACGCCCTCCACATTTCATGGAACCACCATTGGTAATCATGATTTGGAAATTATTGACGGCATGGATGTAGCAATGAGTTTCTTGGGCAATGTGGCGATGAATAAAATTATGGGTGTTGCCACTATCAACCAGAATGATGACCTTCTGATGCTTGATGTAACCGATTAGCTTGAGGGTTTGGGGAGCGAAGAAGCTAGTGAGAGAATTAAGGGAAATGAATGGTTCTACTTTGGGAGGGTATGAGGGAGGGGTTATGTCAGTGGATTCAGGTGATTCAAACATAGAGGAGGTTTCTTCATCTTCTTCAGAAATCTCCTCGAAGATGGCCATAAAAATCTTTTGTTCTTTACACTTGTGGCCCGAGAAATATTTTTCATCATAGTTATAACAAAGGCCTTTGAGTTGGCGTTCAACCATTTCAGCCCGGGTCAATTTTTGGATCTTTAGTGGAGCAGAGGGAGTAGTGGGATTTATTAGTTTAGGGCGAGGGATGAAGGAGGGTTTGCGGTTTTGAGAAGATACAACCTGTTTTTCTTCTTTATCTCTTTTGGTAGCCTCCACCCAACTCTCGCGTTGATCCATGAGGACATGGGCCTGAATTTCATCCTTGAGGCCGCTGATAAAACACTCTCGGAAAAAGGCATCAAACATGCCCTCTGTTCTAAAATCTAGGTGCTAAAAGGCAGCTATAAAGTCTTCCACTATTACTAAATTATTGTTTTATCTTTGTCAAACTGCCCAAATGGTTGGTGTCAATGTCAAATAATTCATAAAGCTTTGCCACAAATTGTGTCCAAGCAATATACCCTTGACGAGAATTTTTTCTCCATTGCCACCATTGCCAACATTCTTGATCTAGATGGAGAACACCATACCGGAGTTTGGCCAAGTCATTTGTAATGCTGTATAAAGAGAAGTAATGTTCCATTTGGGTTACCCAACCAATGGGGTCTGAGCCATCAAATTTGGTCACATCCACCCATGGAAGGCGTAGGTCACGTTGAAAGTGATGGTTCTACAAGGTATGTGAATGAGAGGAATGGTCACCTTCAGTATGTGGGGTTGAGGAAGAGGAAGGGTTATCTATAGGGATATGTAGTTTGGTGCAGAGTGCCGAAAACACTTATTCAAGCTGGGTGGTGAGGTCTTGTTTGATTTTGCCCATTGAGGACTGCATGGTTGTATTGATGGCGGCGACATTGGCACTGAGTTGTTTCACTTCTTGTTGGGTCTCAATAAGACCATATTTCAAGGTGTTGAAGCGAGCTTCCAAGTCTTGGCTATGAGTATGGGCCATAAGGTTGGGGGAACAGAAAAGGGGCGAGCGGGGTAAAAAAAAATTGCCAAAAAAATGATATGGATGAATGTGATAAGTGCAAAGAGATGAATCCAATGGAATACGGCTGAAATAATGGTGAAAAAAATTATGGTCTGGTCTGAAGAATACTGCAGAGCGGAAATGCCCAAATGCTTAACCAGAAAGAAATGTGTATTTACTTGGAAACCCAAACACAGTTGCGTGGCAATAGATCTTGTCTGTTTTAATTTGTTTATGTTTCTATCCCCAAGGGTTAGGTATTCAGGGATTCTACAGACAAGGGTTTGCCCTATGCTATAGCTCTCTGATATATGTGCGGGGTCCAACAGTAGTACTCGACCCAATATCTCAGGGCATTAACTAAGGAGGATAGACCGCACCCTTAGCCATACTACCAGACTACCCAGGTACTAGAGAGTATCTTCCCTAGTGTTGTTCTCGGTGACACTATAGCATTCAGGCGGCCGATCGGTTTATCTAAAGAGGGCTTCAGGTAATCTAGGTCGATCTGTACACAGGTGTTGTCTGATGTGCTACCACTCGAAGGGGTACCAACAGGGGTTACAAGGGTGGCCAACAGATCTGTGCTTAAGTACCACTAGTATTTCATGCGTGTATCAATCTGTCAACCGTAGGTTTATGCGCGTAACAACAGATCTTTGTGGCTTAAAGACACCATAATACGTCTCTACCCTGAAAAAAATTTAGCCCACACTTTCTGCCGAGGAAAGTGCTCTGATACCACTTGTAATATACCAGATATAAAATGTATGCAGAACAGAAATAAAATGCTAGTAATGGCATAATAACACCAATATAACTAGAACATTCACCACAATAACACTGAAATGATATAAGAATAACAACAGAAATAACACTTTGAATCTGAAAGCAATGTTCACGGGCCTCTTCGAGGGGGAAACCTCCAGTTGAGTAGAGATCTATTACAATAATATCCAAGTTAGGGTTTTCATACCCTCGACTCCTATTTATACTAAAAAGAAGCATCTAGAGGAAGGTCCTTCTAGAATCAGAAGCTTCTATTAGGTCTTCTTACATCCGCCTTATTCTATTTTATTGAAAGGCCTTATTAATATTGACCTTTATTACATCCAAATATATTGTTCTACCTATGTGCGGGTTAGGACCCTAACACATAGCTACACGGCGTACTCTATGGTAAGTTCCAGTTTTGTAGTGGATATTTTCTAAGAAAATATTGGGTACATCCCAACACATAACAAATGATACTTAAATGTCATTGTTGTTAGGGTATTGATGGTTGATTAACACATAACAAATGATACAATAATGTTGTTTTTGTTGGGTATGTTAGAATTAATGCATTTGGTTTGGGTTTGTAAAATATTATTAGTTGTGAGAGATTTTTTCAAATTATTAAATCTTATTTATGTGTATTTGAGATATTCTTTGTTGAGTTTTTTTTAGTGAAAAGACAATACCATGTATAAATATGTGTTGTGCTTGATTGAATAACAAAAATATGTATAATAATGTTTGGTATGTACAATATGTCTATTTTCCACTATTTTATCTTGGTATGAAAGGTAGTTTAGGATTAACTCGCTCAAGAGAGAGAGTCCAAAAATATGAGATAATTGTGAGAGTAACATATGTAGGATTAGTTGTGTGAAAGTAGGTATATTGTTTTGTAAGTGAATGTTGAATTTGTGAGTTTTTTTTGTTTATGTGTGTGGAACAGTTAGTGTTTCCCACCTGTAACTCCAAGCACATAGCAGTAATTAAGAGAACAATTACGGTCATGTAGCATGTTTGAATGTAGTAGATCGGAAATAAGGTCAAGACAATTTCACTACGGTCTAGTACGCCATCAATTCATTTCGAGTGAATAACCAGAACCCCGATTAATTTCAAACCCGGGAAGTTGAATATTTATGGAGAGAATTCATTCATAACTCTGAATCGCTCAGACATGAGTAAGACCTTCATTCGAATAATAGCTCGATATCGAGCAATGGGAGATATTACTTGGCAACGCTCTCCATATATGCTTCAGATTTCATAGCAGATATATCACAATCAAGAATTCATTTGGCCTGGGGTGATGTGGGTCTCAATAATAAATTTGTTGTTGTGCGGATTTCAGGAGACCGTTGTGTGTTTTACAATCACATATTTCTGGGGTATCAAGACATCGTGTTAGATGAAAGTGGGAAGCATTTTGTGGTGAGAAGATGCATAGTGAAATTGTCATTCAGCTTATTGAGGCCATTTGTGCTCAATAGCTTGAGAGAGCCGACTACCATCGATGAGAGTCGACTATCTGTGTTTTTTAAGAGTGATCTGGAGTTTTTTATACATACCATTTTTATAAATATCATATTTGGAAGTATGTTTGAAGATAGTCAAAACAAGTCATCAAAATTTGTAATTACTTTCAATGAAAAATAAAAATTTCTGGAATGTACATATGCCACTTGTTTAAAAACACCATAATGGTATTTCATCTTCAATTATTCGTTCATGATCGACTTTGGACATTTTCCATTTTATAACTTTTATTTTTTTTAATTGAACTTCTATTAACTTTATGTGTGTTGCACATACCAAATGACTATATTGACAACTTGTGACATCTGACTGGTAGTCTTGAAAGTGAACATGAGTATCGGTTTGATGGGTTTCTTAAAAAAAATATCATTTCAATACAATGGATCATCTTTCATATATAAAATCATTATCAACAAAATATTCTAATAGCCTCATCTTTTGTTCTGTGCATCGCATCAAATAATATTTCATGTTTTCAGTGTTGTCTACAGGTGCAACCATGGAAAAAACATCTCCTGCAAATAATTGGATATATTAGACAATGAATAATTTGTGTTAGATTATCACACAAGTACATCTACAAGTTATTTGAAAAAATTTAAACATAAAAATTACCTTCTCTAACAAGATCAGAAACTCTATTGCCATCAACTGACACTATAGTTTCATTTTATTTCATCTCCTCTAAGCTTGCAAGTGGCATTTTCCCTTTAACATTAAGTTCAGTATGTCTCCAAGATTTAACATATCCTGCATTTTCGTTCTCGCAAATATCTATGGATTTTGTGTCCTCTATGCAAACTGAACAAAAACAAGAGTCATTTCTTCTATCAAATGCAAACCCATTTTGAAAACATTTTGTTTTAACTGAATGTATTTTGCGTGTCCTATGTATTGTACTGACGTCATATGGGATTGATCTATTTACATCTTCGATTCCAACATACCAAAAAAACCTGCATAAGACAAGAACTTGTTAACCTGAAATCTCTCAAGAAAATGATTGAAGATTGAATATAAATTTGAACACATTCAAATTTATATATCATGTGTACATAAATGTAACATTTATAAATAGACACACTTGTGCAAATCCCTTGACGGATTATATTCATAGCTTAAAGCCATTTTTCACCATTCAACAACTTGTTCGGCGGATTCAAATCGATCGGCATGAGGGTTCAGCGGATACCTTCAAAGTGCTCATTTTATGCATGCCCCTGCACCGTCGTGCTCTCATTTTCCATGACGAGTCTCAAAACAATTCCAACAATGTGTAATGTTTAATTTTTTATGCATACGGCATAACCAATAGAATGATCGTGAAGATTTGAACTAACCCACACCCATCTGACCATATCCAATGTCGATCGAATCTGATTTCGCATTCTTTCAATGAATCATAAAATTTATCAAAACAATGTTGTACATAATGTGTGTCGTGTGCTCGATCATCACTTATATAAAAGTGATATTCTTTAATAACATGTCGATTGTCGTTGGTGATTTCTATGTTATCAAGACTCCGTTGAGCATGTCTATATAGAACGTGGACAAATATCATGACTTGATCAGAATGATAGTATTCGCTCTATCTTTATTTTTGTGCAGTGAATGTGTAATTCTCTACAAAATCAACTACAGACAAAATTGTCCCTGGTGGAAACACTTCACAGGATTGTTTGAATTGTAGATATTTCCATCAAGATCTATGTGAATGCTTGGTGTATTTATAGATTTCTTCCTCAAACTTCTTCAAAAAATCTATCACACAGATTTGATCTACCTTCAAATCAATTCTTTTGGAAATAACATTTGAAGAATATGGAGTTGTGTTGTTCATATATGCATATCTCTTCCAATTGACTCTTATATTAGAAAATGATTGATCATTCATATCAATATGATACTTTGAATGAAACAAACTTAGATTTCCACAATGATCACATTTATTTTCACCAACACATTTTTTTTGTAAAATAAGTCATCATCTTCTCTTTCACATAGAATTCCAGATATAAAAACACGGAATGTGGAAGGAGGAGGTGAACCTGGCCATAAAGCTTTACCAAAATCCAAAAAAGTGTCATAATACAACTCAAATTCCACATGATAACGACAAAAACAAGTGTCATGAATAGTGATGGGTATAACAAACCATGGTTTTTGTTGCACAAATGTATTGATGGAAATTTTAACTTCTTTGTGCTCTTCTTTGAACTTATTGAACAACTCTATTTGTGTCATTGGCAATACATGTTTTGGATGTTCTTCATATTGTTTTCGTGTTACACTTCGTCGCAACACATCCCTTGCATGTGGTAAAATATGAGATTCTTCCAACCAACAATTACGGGCCAATTCTTTAACATTTTTTGCAAGTCTATCTTTGTAGGGTTGTCTAAAAATCACTGTCCAATAAGCCAATTCATCATTTACATCTATTTGCAATCGAAATTTTCTATGTTCATGCAATGTTTTTCTTAACGTTCCCATCGTTCTTTCCATATGTTGTGTCAGACTATCTTTTACATTGCTAGATGAAACAATTGTTGTTTGTATCGTTCTACGTGCAACACGGACATCTTATTTTCAAGATTTTCCAAAATATTTTAATACACTAGTTATATTTCTAAAGACATTATGTTTCACCTTTGTATCCTTTGTCGAATTTTGAATACAAAATAATTATACATAACTTCTTTTAACTTTCTTGACTTCATTAGACAAAGTAAAAGTTGAGCTTGTACTATTACTGATTCATCTTTGAAAAAAATATTATACATATTCTTAGTTTGATATCTAGTATAATGCTTAGTTTTTTTCTTCCCAAATTTGTCAGTATCAACATTTTATAATATTTCATCATTAATGTTGATAGATTCTCCTGCATATTTCAATTTAAAGTTTATATTAAAAAAAATAACCCGAACACAAATTCACTAAATTATATATACTTGAGTGTTCATCTTGTATTATCTAAATGTATGTACATACCTATATGTGATTCGTCTTCTGTTTCAATTTCGGTTTCAACGTCTTTTGCTTCAATTTCGGTTTCAACGTCTTCTTCAACATTATGAGACAAATCTATTTATATTTTTTGAAAAACATTAAATTGTAATTACAATCATTTATATTATTTACAATATTTTAAATTTGAATTATGTACTTTCTGAATACAGTCTGAATGTGTGTCATGTGCTCGATCATCATATGTGCATGCATACCTGGTTGAACTTCTTCTTGTCGAAAATCTCTATTGACATTATCATCGTTTCTTTCTTCAATATTTTCACGTTCTTGTTTCTTTCTCCAATAAAGCTCTTTCCTTTGTTTGATTTGGAAAGTATCATCTCGAGTGTGACCAAATTTTCTCTTGCGTAAACTTTTGTTTCCCATGACTTTTATAGTTATCTATAAAAGATATGTTCAACAAAGACTTCACCTTGAAAAAATGTTCAACATTTATCTTTCAACATATAAATTGTTATTCCAATAAAAACATGAACAAACATCAATTACCTTATTCAACAAAAACCAAAAAGATGATTCGAAACTTTGTTTAGTTGCTCTAGAAAACCATCATGTATCGATATCGATCATCCGATTAAGCCTATGGAACAGAGGGAAGAAATAAACAAATAAAATAATACAACTGCAATTAGTAATAGAAATGCTTTGAAATCCCTATCCCCGAGCTCATATATGTATGTCCATCCAATGAATTGTGTTAAATGTGTTCGGCCAAAAGTCTATTTATACAATTTGGCACGAAATAAATGATACAACGTGTCTTTTCATTTTTTTCGACCAACGGAATTCACTCAACATCCTTTCGGTCGAAAGAAGGTTTTTTCGATGGAAAACCTTTTAAACCATTCAGTTTTGACGGTTTCCGTTAGATTTTAGTCTTTCAGACGAAATAATAGTTTTTCAGCCGAAAGATTATTTCGGCCGAAAACATGAAATTAGGACTGAAAACAAAAACCAGAGAATTGCCCCAAGCTTACCTGAACTTTGGAGGTTGCGGATTCCTGCAAATACTGAGAATTTGGTTTCGAAAATGACACCATCATTTCCAAAATTGAATCTACTTTCAATTCCTATAATTTGTTTTCATTTTCTTTATTTTTATCTAATTTTTTTAATTAAAAAAAAAAACACTACATAATAGTTTCAACAGACATTATGACTCGGTGAAATGAAATATCGGTATCTCTAAAAATATACAATGAAAAAAATAGAAAAAAAATATATTCATAATCCTTAAACTATTCTTTTCAAAATGGTATATTTAGATTTTATTTTTAAGTCAAAATTAAGATAGATACAAGGTGTAGAAAAACATGTGTTTAAAATCTTCAACGTTTTCAACTTGGTCAACTTCAAAAAATTCTAGAAATTATAATATTCATCCGTCAGATTTAAAATTATAGTCATAATAAAATAGAGTCTTTGTATATTGTTGCAGTATATTTCATTTCTTAAAAACATAAGTTTAATAATAGATACATTGTTGTAGTTAAAAGTAACTCATTATCATTCATTTTATGTTTAAAGAACATACTGTTGAACAATTGTCAAATTGACATATCAAATTGTAATAAAAAATATTTGAAAAATAGTCATTGGAAAGCTAACAAAATTCTTCACAAGTTTTGTTTTTACTATAAAATGAAATTCTAAATAAAAAAAAAATACTTTTGTATGCCAGAAGTTGAAGAACTTGTGAAAATACAATATTTTTTCTCATAAAACAAGCAAAAGTGTAACCTATCTTCATGATTTCACCCACCATGGTCTTCCAAATCCACCAGAGAGGCTTGGTGGTCTGCTTGTCGATTTTATACCATTGCATAGATTCTTGGTACACTCTTGGATACATCATTAATTGTAGCTGCCTCTTGCACGTTATATACAATCTTATGTTGTCATGCTTCCTATGGAGAAAATCCCTCAATAGATGTGGCTCTCCACTTCCCAACATTACAAAGGTCCTTTCTTGGGATCCTCCACTCTTTCCCTTGATTTCTCTGTTGGTTTATTCCTACTTTGAGACAAAAAAAATTGTTGATGCACACTCCTACCTGGCTGACACATTGTGCATATTTCCTAGAATTCTTGCGAGGAAAAGACTTGAATACCTTCTTCTGGAATCCACTCTTGTCCTCTCTTCTAATCTTTCGAAGACTCATGCTTGTGCTTAGACTCACAATAACAACATTTGGCCTTCAGAATGGTGTATTCCAATGTCTTGGGTTTCTCAAACTCAATTCGATCATGGTAGAACTATTGTAATCCACTGAAAAAATGATGGATTTTTTTCTTCTTGTACTTAAGGTAGGGAACATACCTCAACAACTCCATAAATATTTTTTCGTATGCATCCAAGGTAAGTTTCCCCATCTTAAGCTCATAGAATTCATTTATTTTGTCAACATAATATTTTTGAGATAGGTAAGATTTGTGAAAGTACCTCTCAAACTGGTTCCAAGTTAATTTGTTTTTCTTTATCCTTTTGATTTTCTTGAGGTCTTCCCACCAAATGGAAGCCCCAACATTCAAGCTAAACACGTCAATTCTTGCCTTGGTATTTCCTAAATAATTATGTTCTTCAAAGTACTTTTTCAAACTAAATAGCCATGCTTCGGCATCCTCTCATTTCTTTATTTCACCATCAAAGGTAGGTGGATTAGCCTTCTTGAATTCTTCAGTAGAAAACTTTGAGAATTCTTCCTCCTCTTCTTAGAAATGTTGGATTTTGTGCCACTACTGGACTGTTCTTCTGAAATAGTATTTCAGCTAGAGAACTCAGTGGAAATTTTTCCATTTGATTTACTGCTCTCAGTACCCGATGTTTCATTTTGGAATAACTCTTTCCCGTATCATTGTGAGAAATTCCATGATTTTGTGCATCCGAAGGGGTTTTCAACCTCTCTCACTGCTGTAATTCTGCATTGTTAGGACCTTGCTACAAATGTTTTTGAATTTCACACAGACTTTGCAGCAAGACGGCATTCATCTCTACCTTTTTGGAATGGGCTCTCATAAGCCTCTCATTATCTGACTTTAGACTTCTCACAGTGGCCATCAAATATGGAGGGGTTTATCTATCCCTATGACCCTCCGACTCTTCATCTTTGAGGTATAAGAGGTCGTCCATATTGTACTGCACCATTCACTTATGTGAACTTTTCAATTCGTACTACGTGTTGAAACAACAATTACCATTATCATTTCATATCAGTATTTTGAATCATGCATTCCAGACAACACAAAATCCTTTTTAAACAGTCTTAAGCGGTCTTGGTGACCCCTTCAAGCCTAGAGTCTGAACTCTTCTCTTATACCACTCTGTAACAGACCCAACCCCTTAAGTGTCCTTTCAAGGGATGGGGCATTAGAATTTTCACTTCTCTCGACTATCTCAAATCATTTCCTTCGCAGTTCCAGCGTCTTCTGCTCATTAAGAGCTTTACAATGATAATGATTTCGCTCAAAATTTATCTCTAGAATGAAATTTATAATCTTCCGAAGTTCTTGTATTTTCGACCTCTATTCCACTGACATGTGGCATCCACATGATACTTCTTCACACTTTCCATCTAATATGGTGACAATGCAACATCAATGTGGCACCTATCTAACCTGCCATGGGGAAAATATGATCCATGCAGGCCTATTTTCATTAGCACTCAAACTTTCTTCTGGCACACTTTTCACTTACCTCCGACGGATATGGTATCAAAGAATATTCCCTTTCAATACCATATGTTCGGAGTTAGAACAGTTTGAGCAGTTTCATTGCTCCGAACTCAAGGTATCGAGGAATATTATCTTCTCATCGATGGATGCCATAGAAGCACTTCAATGGTCTCCCGACAAATGATTGAGATCCATCCAGAACCCAAGGTTCTCCTATCCCACTGGAACCAACTCAACTCGTCAACCAATTATTGATCAACATTTGTCATTCTAGGAATGTCTTGACTTCCTTGTTGGCAAGTTACATCATTCACAACATTAAACTTCGCGAGTTAACTTATGCGGGACTCACGACAGATCAACGACTACCATGTCATATCTCCATTCTCATATCTACGGTCGATATCTACCCTCCATCGGACTCACACTTCAACTCTTCAGAACAGTACTCTGAATCCTTCAGAGTCACACTCTAAAAAAAAGTTAACTCTGAGTCATCTTCTCCCTGTCACTCCCAATCACCACTGGGCTAACTCTCTCTCGACTTGCTAACTGGGACTCGTAATGATCAACGAATGAGGATTTATCTCATCAGCTTTGAGATCTACAACTCACACGTGCTCGATTTTGGAGTTTCTCGTTTTATTCTCATGGCATATGAGATTTCCTTCCAAAAACCGTACTCCAAAAGGTTCATTTCAGAGTTAACTTAAAAAAGCTCCATAGAGACGAGAATCATGTTGATATGCTTACCAAAATTCTGCCAAGAGACAAGCAAGCACTATGTCGAAGCTTCGCAAGGATGGGGTGACTTGATGAGTAGGTTTGGACAAGGTTCAACAAGAAAGAGTTCATCTAGGAGTCTTCATTTAGCTTCAAGTGGGAGAATGTTAACAATGAAGCTAAATTCGCCTCCATAATTTTATATTGACATAAGATAACACGTCCATGTATCTAGAAATTCCAGAAATCGCTTCTAAATTCCTCAAGCTGCTACTAACTACCACGGGCCGCAAAGTAAAAAAGGGGACGAAACTTTCCTGCGTAATCTAGAAAGGATTGAATAGTTAAATCCCGAAGACACTAGATGCTCATGTCTTTGGAGGATCTAGATACTCAATTGATTGTATAAATATGTAAATTCATTGTCGTGTTAGTGGGTTGTAATGAACAAAACAAATTGAATACAAAATTAGTTATGTTGTATTTCCTCCTGTTTTTCTATGCTTGATTTTGCTATTGTGCAAAATCTGCTGGGAGATTGGTTGTCTAGCAATACTGGGGCGATTTCAAAAGTTCGATCTCTGGTTGTTGGGTTAATAAATTGCTAAAATCATGAGTTTGTGTGGGCAATTTTAGATTTGTTGGGTGGTTTATAAAAACCCAAATTATGTTCTTCTCGTGATTAGTAATCTGTCCCCAACAACAAAAAAGTATTGTACACAACGTTTTGCACTCAAAATTTGTTGTGAGAACAAGTCTATTCAAATCTTATCCATATGCCACATCATACGATTAAATTGTTTGTTTGCAAAAATATAGTGTCAATGCCACACTATTTTATATTACATTGGACTATACGAAAGACAAAAACAATAATGTAAAACCAACCATTTTGCCATTCCAGTTGCTCTCCAGACTGATATTCTTCCCAGGTGGGTCCTAACAGTTGATAATCTGGCTTGCCACTGTAGCGCAGGAATGGCGCTGCTGCTATGTGATATTATATTCATATAAATTGCAACCAACTTAAAAGCAATTGTAAACTGACACGAATGCAATTTAAATCAACATTTTTTTAACAGCGAATAAGTGGATGGATCACGTGCAGAATACCTTCATCTATGAGTGGACTACCATTATTCATATCACATGAAGATATCAATATGTATGGATTAAACCATCAGCACAATGAGTGGAAATTTCTTGCAAAATTCGGGCAAGTCGGGCAGGGCAAGAGAAGAAGGGACTGTGATCAGACTCTTCCAATTCGTAGACTCTATCGGGTGGATTATCCGCTATCATCTTCCTCTGCAGTTCCTCCCATATTGCCTTATCCTGCTTGGCCACTATGAACGCTCGCGGGACTCTGCCATAATTCTCACTGCTGTATA
>ML783702.1:56779-79875 GCA_009831015.1 Picea engelmannii
GGGCAGAGTACCCGCATCTTTTTGAAAAATTTGAAAAGCTTGCAGATGCAATGTAAAGTTGCACTGAGGACAGTGCAAAAATAAGGGAGGGGGATTGTAGTGTCCCCAAGGCCGAGCCCCGTTGCAAATCATGATATATGAAATGAATTGTAAACCTATTCTATAGGTTGGTGAGCCAAGTTTTGTATAAACTGGTAGGCTTATGTGTTTGTTAGGCCAGGGAGCCTAAGTGTTGAAGGTCAGGAGCCTGTTGATGTACTTGTATGTATGTAGAATGATTAATAAAATATAAACACCGCCAGGTGCAGACCGACCACGATGAATGAGTGAAGGGTGACTGAGCATCCACAAAGTGGGCAAGGGATTAGGGGCTGGAAGGTGGGAAAATGGGGCTAAATGTTGAGCCTAGGGGCTAAGCCTAGGGGGCTTAAGCCTGGAAATAATATTTTAATATTATTTCCCAAAAGACATGTGTATTTTATTTTTATCCTAAGTTCCTGGCAAGGGAAAACGTGCAAAAGGGATGCATGCTATGGGAACACATGCATTTCCCAGGGTGACAAGTGTCAAACCTGGTGCATGCAAATATAATAGCCAAGATGAACCGTGGGAGGGGGATCTTTTGCATTCTACCCGACCGTCTGAGGGGAACCCGTTCGACCTCTGCAAGAATACCCTGGTACAACCTTGAAGGCGGTAAAAGCCTGTGTTGATTTGGGAGATAGCCGGTACATCCTCAGTCTGAGCAGTTGGAGCTTGCGCGCATGATCTTTTCACCCCTCGTACAATCCCGAAACCAAAACCGTGAGACTATTCTGTGATTGATGGACCTGTTTGGGAAGCGCGTGTCTGTTTTTCCCAATTGGTTGTTGCGGCCATGCAGTGCTGGACTGCGCGTGGCATATTGGCCAGAGTAAGCTTGAGATGAGCTTGTGTATGACCTCTCTTCTGGTGAGGGAGACGACTGTGGTTGGAAAAGGCAGGTTGTCAGACCTGTGAGCAACTCTTCCAGGTGAAAGAGTTTGCTGGGAAGCGGTTTCTTCCAGAGAGTGCCCAGCACCAGCTACGAGCTCTGAGACTTCCTGATCCAACCTGTTGCCGAGACCCAGAGGGGGAGGTTAGCACCGATGGACTGTGCGTGTGAAGGTGTATACTCCCGGGAGAAACAGGCATGTGGGGAATGAGAGTCTGGTAGTAGTGGGCGTAAGATGGCATCTTTGGGAAGAATCCTTCCAGACATTTATGTATTGTTTTCCCTGTAACCTTAGCCTAGCCTAGGATTCCTTGCCTTGGGGTGGAGCTCAGTCCCAGTTCGGGGGTGACCCACTGTTGAGATGATGAGCAGTGTGGTCTAAGGCTGGGAGGTTCGTGGAAGGCCTGCACTTGGTTGGTGGGATTTCACCACTGTTACAAGATAAGTATCTAACTATGTTCTTATCACATTTTGCATGACTGTGTTACATAAATTATCATGATTTCCGCTTTGTATATGAATTACTGTTAAATGCTATGGATTGTTTAATTGTAGCAGTAAAATCATATGTTTTACTCTGAGTTAAATGTATTTCCTTACTCGAATGCATGTGATTATATAATGCTTGTATGAATTATGTAAAAGTGCGTGTACAGATTGTTACATAGTGCATTATAAGCTCTAGGTAAGCAAAAAGGTACATTACAAAGAATTTTATTAAAAAAGTTATTTCTAGACTGTTCAAAAATCCTTCATGAAGGCCACTACTAAAATTACCAGACTTCGTTTTTTCTAAGTATTTTATACAAAATTTAAACATTTCAAAAAAATAATTGGGACTGAACTAGGTTGGTATAGTCAAACATTTCCAGGAGCTGATGCATTCACGTCGATCTTGACATGAGCTGCTGGCGGAGAGGAGGCCTCCTCTAAATTCCTTGAGTATAATCTATTAATTGG
This sequence comes from Picea engelmannii, assembly GCA_009831015.1. Classification (NCBI taxonomy): domain Eukaryota; kingdom Viridiplantae; phylum Streptophyta; class Pinopsida; order Pinales; family Pinaceae; genus Picea; species Picea engelmannii. The sequence continues at coordinate 58,713 of ML783702.1, forward strand.
AATTTGCAATTCTTTGTGTATGATCAATTAATTGGAATTTGCAATTCTTTCTGTATGTGAGATATGCTTAAAAAAAACCTATTTACATAGAATAGATTATTTTCATTATGTATTTGTATAATTGTTTTATTATTAAAATTAAATTCCTCTATTATTAAAACTTTAAAAAACATAATTTTCATTTTCTAATGGAAAGCATTAGAAACAATATGCTATGTTTTAAGATTTTTTTTTTACAAAATATTTACATTTAAAAAGAAATAGTGCATTAACAAAACAATCACTGTTTTGTCATGTTGTACATGTATAAACATGCCCATTTAAAACTAAGCAATTTCGTAGTTAAAATTTATTAAGATTACACAAAGAGCTTAAGGTGCTTTAACTAGAAAATCAATATGTTCTCTAATAATAAAGATTTGGGATAAAGCAAGAGATATTCAACGAATAGTTCGCATTGCACTGCATGAAACTCACTAAACGACATCCTGGCCTTACTAAAAGAAAGGGTGTTGGCTAAACGTTTTATTTTTTGGGTTTTTTTGGTTGGAATTCGGTGATTTAAATTTGAACAAAATCTCTATTTTTTGTTGTTTAAATTGTTTTTTTGAATGTATAAATGAATTCAGTCTACTGAAAAACACTTGGAACACTCGGATTATACAAACTTAACCACTCAAATCTGCAGATCCAACCATTCATCACCAACTTTCAGGTAAAATCAAACTAAAAAAATTAAAAAAAAACAGTCAAAAAATATAACGGTTAGACTACTCCAAAAAAAGAACAGGAACAACGGGAAGGGAGAGTAAAAGGACACGTGTCAAAATGAGCTCTGAGAATCTGGGTGGACAACATCTGTGCTTTCCATGCTCACTGGTAAACTGTTAATAGAGGCGTCACTGAATGGAGCGCAGCATTGGCATGTACGTCTCATGTTTCAACATCAGTAATAATGAGTACGGGTGAACATCACATGATAGGTGAAGCAAAGATTTTTTCCCCTTTTTTATTCACCAATCTTAAATTTATCTTAAATATTTATATACATTCCTTCTTTGGTGGGAGAAGAAGTTCTATTAGAATATGGACAAAATGTGTTAGGGCCATTCTTGTGCCATTACTTCTGAGTTTCAAATACTTTGTTGGCTTGCCCAATGGAAAACCAGACCATCCTGGAAAATGTACTTGTATAGTTTTTGAGATATCAAAAATGAAAGTAAAAGACAATTTTCTAAGAGAATTGAATTTGGACACATCTATATAGTAAAAATGAGAATTGTGAGACCAAATAAAATAGAAGGATGAGCCTGAAATAAAGAAAGAAATCTGAAACATGAAGAAGGTGACATATGTATCGTTTCAACACCTTCATTTCCTCTAACTGGCATCCAATTCGGGAGATGTGATAAGATTGGGCAAGGTTTTGACATCGAAGCCTCAGAGATTGGTCTAAGAGGTCAATCCAACTCATGTCTACCAGGATGTTTGGATTGGAGTTTCCTTCATTTGCTAGACAATCAACAACTTCACTGACATCCCTCCGCGCATGGGAAGGTATGAGAGAAAGGATTTCTTGAATGACATATTGAAGCAACTCTAAGTATCCTTCTAATCACCAATTGCATGACGCTTTCATTGGGGAGGACCCATTTTGAAGTGTGAAGAGCATGTTGATGATGATCTAGGAATCCCCTTCAGTGATGTCTTTGGAGTAGTTCTAAAATTTGGCAATATATAGACCATAGAGAAGAGTTCATAGTTATGCTTCGTTATTGGAGGCGATGCACATGTTACCTACATAGATCCAGAGGATACATCCCTGTGCATCCTGGAAAACTCCATGATAGTTGGTTGGACCTGCCTTGTCGTTCGAAGCTACATTAAATTTGAGCTTGAAAAAGTGTTATAGCACAAATTGCACTCCATATTGGATTTATGAGATGGCCTAGTCCATTCCTCAGCTTGCAAATCTAAATCTCAATCTCCTTCATCAAAATCATCTTAAAAAACACTACTTTCGTTGATGTATGTTATTCATCCATGTGAAAATCACATACATCCCTAATTTTGAGAAAATTAAAAATATTTTGTACTTTTTGGGCAAGGTTTACAGGTTTTCTCGATTCTAAACCTCAATTTCCTGTTCACAACATAATGTAACCATATAAACCTCTTTAGGATGGTATATAAGCACCTATGGGGGTGTAGATGAGGAGAGACAACCTTGGTGCAAGAACATGTTGTCCATTTGCAAGCTTCCCTATTCCCTAAATCTCTGAGTAGTATCCCTTGATCTGGAAATTTACTTTCCCATATCTCTTGCTCTCTCCTATATGATCGTTGGGTGTGTTCTTATCCCTTCTGGATCATGTGAGGAAGTACTCCATTACTGAGTTGATGCTTGAAGATTTCAGTAGAGGAGCTCAGGCGATTGGTTTCGAGGTAGTGTCGTCAGTCAGAATAAAGTTGTAACTCATCTATGCATGTTGAATAATAAAAGAGTTATCTTTCCTTCCAATATATGTGAAATGATGTTTAATTAGTGCTTATATGTTGAATTTTCCTTACATATCTAGTGATCCAGAAGGATCTAAGGAATGCTCACAGAGGTCCAGGAGGATCCAAAACGCTCACAAAGGTCCCAAGGGATCCATAAATGTTCAAAATTAGACCATCTCAAATCATCTCTAAAATGAAATCATTGCGTAAATCTTGTCGTCATCTTTCCAAGTTAAAGTCAACCATGTCAAAGTCAAAAATCAAAGGGGTAAAATGACACATGTCATTTCCATACAGTGACATGTGGCAAGACCGTACAGGTGAAATGGCCACACCCCAAAGTTCAATGTGGACTGATCATATAGCTAACTTGGAAACATAGGTGGTTCAATCATGGATTGACAAGTGGCATCCAAGAAATCTAATGGTGTGTTGACACGCGACATTAGGTAGCCAATGAGAAGTTTCCACGTGGAAACTTCCCATTGGCCTATATGGTTAATGTATTGTAAAATTTTGGAGTCCATAGAGTTCGACCCCATGACCTCCAAAGCTCCACGCCTTAACAAAGCTCCCACAACCAACACACCACACTATAATTCTTAACATGGGAGTGGTATGATTTTATTTAGGGTTAAGTTAAGATTCATATGGGGGGAGAAAGGGGTCTAAGGCTAGCCCCCAGCCCCTAGTCATACATTAGGGGCTTAACCTTATATTTCAAGGGGAGTTTTGTAATATGGTATATACCATATACCATTTCCACATTGAGTTTGTTATGATAGATATAGTATATAATTAATACTATATATATATATATATATATATATATATAACCACTGTAACATACATTAAAACATATAACCAATTTATATTCCATTCATAGGACTGAACTCGGACCTCTGCTATAATAGCGGGCGGTCTTAACCAATCTGCCAACAACCCACATTTAGTGAGATTCTGTGAATTTATGTAATTAAGTTGTCACTAAATTCATATGGTGGGTTAGGACTGTGGCCTATTTAATGGTCATGGATCCCAACATTTACACACATTCCAATGCAAGCACACATATCGACACACAATTAATGAGGATTTTTATTTCATAATGTATTTCGAGGGTACAAGGCATTGAGGTAACACCGTAAAGCGTGTTGGGGGTTACCTTGACAAAATTTCATGTATTTTATATCAATTTTGCACAAATTTTCGCCAAGAATTCAACGATGCACTTTGTTCTTCATTTGAGCAGTGGATTTTCAGAGCATATTTAAAATTGACTTTTTATAAGCCTTTATTGTAATGTAATTTGGTATTTTAAGATGATGGAAAACAATATTACTATCTAAAGAAGACTTGAAGATGGAGTGATGTATGCCATTTACATATGTGATTTGAGTTCTTTCATTTTTTGTTGTGTCATCTCATTTACATTTCAAGTTATTCATTAGTAACAAAGTTTATGGACAAGTAAGACAGACACATGATATTTTTCAAATAGTCAAGCGATCTTCAATTTCCCGAATCTAATCGGATGTTTATTTGTATTATGAACTAATTGAAATCTAATGATTTTTTGGATGAATTAGTATCAGAGTTTGTTGATATTTAAGGATCAAGTTGGTATCAGAACTCGTGTGGTATTTTTAGATCATCTAGATTGACATATTGCATTTATAATTTAGTTTGATAATTACCTTACTGCAGTATCTACTTGGTTCCTTTTGCAGGTTGGTAGAGACAAAGGTCTGGAGCAAGTCAAAGGTCGAGAGTGAGGATCTTCAATGAATGTTTGGATACAAGGTACAAGATCTTTCTTTCTCTCTTCTAAGTAATTGTTTATTTATTGAATTGTATGTTGGAGGGTAGGTTCATTATTTTAAATATGGTTGTGATCTGTTGTGAAATACACCCAATGTCATAGGGTTGAATATTCTGTAACAAAATTGACGACCATACTAGGGATATTTTTCTCTTAGTTTGTGTTGGTTTAAGGGATCTTGTGGTCTCTTGTTTTTCTTATTTTCTAGGCTTCTTGTTCAAATTTACTACCTCAGAAGTCATTTCCAATTTCAAGAAGCTTCCGTGTTATTTGCATTTTATTTTATTTTTTATTTTTTTTTAGCTATACAAACTTTTCCTTGTTATGAACCACGTATATATGTGATTCACTTCAGTTTCAAACGCGTACATACGCGATTCATAGTGTACACAATCTCCTACACTTCTGTGAAATTGTTTTTAGGGATATTTTTTGGTGTCTAGGAAGTTCTAGGTTGGTTGTTCAACATTTCCTTAACCTTCTTTGGTTGTTTTTATCTTTGAAAGTTATATCAAGTCTTTGAAAATTTGAGAATTTCATAAAAAAATCTTTGTCTTTGATTGGTTAATCTTTTTGTATATAAGGTTTTTAGGTGAGTCGAAAGGTTAGTCTTTGTATGGCTAGATTGTATTTCCAGGTCATTATTGTGTTTCAATGATCCTAGATTGTTTTCTTTCTTCCTATTTTCCTTCTTTCCTTTTGTTCAGAAAAAGAAAATACAAAATTGCATTGTAGTTGCATTTTATCTCTTTTTAGTAACAAAAATTAAAAAATATCTTGGTTGTTGGTTGTTTCTTCTCTTGTTCCCTTTCCTCGTAATTTTTTCAAGAAAAGAAATAATTTTCTAGCACCCAGGTATTTTATGCAATTTTATTGTTTTGAAAAGGTTGTTGTTTTCGATTTTGTGTAGCCTTTTACAAAAGGAAAAGAATCTTGTTTGAAAAGTTCCTTTATACTTTGTCTTGCATTTTTCCTAGAGTGACAATATAGTTTGCATTGACATTCAAAAGAAAAACCATTTTAGGTTTGCATTTCAAAGTAATCCTAGATATTTCATACAAACATAAATATATCATTTTCCATCTTGAAAAGCTCGTAAAAAATAAGTGTATTGTACCTTTTTCATATGAAGGACAAGTTTTCTTACTAAGCACATTCTTATTAAAGAGTTTTATTCTTGAGTCATACAAACATATTGAGTTTCATTCTCATTCTGTTGATTAAGAAATCCAACTAAAATTAACGCTTAATATTAAAATCATTATACCTTTTATTTTTAGGGTCCACTAATTGGTTTAGTCTAGGGCCTTAGATTAGTTTTGAGAGGTAACTCTCCAAGGCCATGAGAATAAACATAAGAGATTCTAATAGGGAGTGAAAATCCAATTGTCGTATAGGAAGAGTAGGAGCCTCCTCTCACAAAAGACCTAAACACGAGGTTGTGTGAGGAAGAGTAGAGGAGATAACCCCTCAAAAAATCGACCAAGCGTAATGGATTGAGAGTATTTTGGGGTTCTTTCATGAAGTGACACTTACTCATCTGGCGCCAGTCCTCTACAAATTTCAGACTCGGTTGAAGTTTTCCTGAAGTTATATTGGCCCTTTAGGTGTGAGTCCTCTGGAAGATTTGTACTTGGTTTGATATTTTTTGAAGTGATGCTAGCCCTTTTGTAGATATTCATCTGTAATAGCTTCAGACTCTTTTATCCTACTCATATGATTTGTCTCAACTGTCAACTAGACCCCCTAGAGGTTGACTGTGAGTTGGTGACTTTAGTGGCCAATCATTAGGGTGACACACAAGGTGACTCTGAGGGGTGTATTGCAACACCTAAGACACATTTTTCATCAAACTGTAAGTACGCCTGGGGAGTGTCATCATGAATCCTTGGCACTTGAGTCAGGAAGGGGTGTCAGTTGCAGGTCAGGGTAATTGTTTTCTCGGGCCATTGGTTTTTCTTTATAAGTGATTTAGACAATCAGGCTTCATCTCCTGGGTCATAAGCATTCAAAAGGGAAGTTTTCTTGTTTTTTATCCCTTTTTAGGATTTTAGTTGGGTGCTTTATGTTTTTAGTTTGGCCTTTAGTGAGTTTGTTGGGAACTACCTTGAATCATTGATTCAAAGTGGAATACCAACCGCTTCTTCATTCTCGAAGGGTTCAAGGACTTTCTCCATAAAGGGTGGAGCCATCGTCATCTCCGTGGAGGAAAAGGCTAGAGCAGGCCAGTTCTTTTGAGTCTCCTAACTATGGAGAGATGGTTGTATAGAGAAGTACTATTGAAATACATGGTGAGTAGTAAGACGCAACTGAATAACCACCCTATATACTCCATCGACACTAAGATCGGTTCCTCCATATTTTACAATGACCTGAGATTTGAAGAAGGAGAGCCGACGACCATCATGATTGTCGAGGATAAGGCCGTGCGACGATCAGAAGAATGCACAGACCTGAGGAACTGCGTGGAGAACAAGATGTGGAACATGAGCTTTGACGGAGTCGTCAACAAGTAAGGAGCAGGGGTCGATGTATGGATAAGGGCCCCCAAGGTGGGCACAAAACTCTTCTCGTACAACCTCGCCTTCGATTGTACAAATAACATGGTTGAGTATGAGGCATTGATTTTGGGTCTGAGAGTTTTGAAAGAGTTGAGCTCAAAGAGGATAGCAGTGCATGGAGACTCTAAGCTCGTTATAAACTAAGTGAAATGTATATACCAATCCAAGCACCCCAGACTGAGGGCGTACATAAACCAAGTGTTGGACCTCCTCGAAGAATTATCGAAGTATAATTTATTAGTGATCTTAAGGGGGAAGAATCAAATTGCAGATGCCTTGGCCACCTCAGCCTCAGTTTTTAAAATTCCCATTTTCCCAACATAAAGTATGAGATCAAAGTCAAACATAGGCCGACGGTGACCGATAATATCAAGTATTGGTAGGTGTTTGAGGATGACAAACAAGAGGAGAGATTTCTCCAAATGAGAGACAATTTCTCTAATGTAAACATTGATGTTGAGTGTTGTTGCAACGAAGATGAAAGCGCAGCTATGCACAGTAACGATGACCCTTTCCAAAACTAGATAGTTGGGAGGGACATAGTGCATCTAAAGAATATTATCATCCCCAAAGGGTTGGTTCTGTTGGAAAAGTTGTTTGATGAAAACGACATGGCTAGAAATCCCAAGATCACCGTGAATGATGAGGATGTCGAGGATTGCAACATCAGGACCCAGGAATCCGAGGATAATCAAATTATCAAATATGCTCAGTGCAGAGGTCAAACAGGACTACATCAAACTCATGAAAGATTTTCCCGACATTTTCGCCTGGATTTATGATGACTTGAAAGTCTACGACACTAAAGTGATTCATCACGTCATTCCTCTCAAAGAAGACCAAAACCCTTTCAAGAAAAATCTAAGACGGATAAATCCCTTGCTATTGTCGCTAATTGAAAAAGAGGAAAAGAAACTCTTTGAAGCCAAAATTATTGTTTCTTTAAGGTTTTCAAAATGGTTTTCCAACCTGGTGCCTGTAAGAAAAATGAGCAGCGAAATAAGGTTGTTCTTGGATTTATGAAACTTGAACAATGTATCCCTCAAGGACAACTACCTACTCCCTAAGTTGGACTATATTGTGTAGAAGGTAGTTGAATCCTAGAAGATGTCTATGTTGGATGGCTTTTCATGTTACAATCAGATCATGGTACACCTGGATGATCGGGAAAATTACACTTTCACGACACCATGGGGGACATTCATGTATGCTAAGATGCCTTTCGAGCTTATGAACATTGGAGCTACCTTCCAGAGGGTGATGGACATAGAATTTGCTCAAGAAAAGGATAAATTTATCATGATGTATCTGGATGACATCATAGTGTACTCCGACTCTGACGAATAACACCTTGGGCATCTGAAGAAGGTCTTCCAAAAATGCACGAAGTTCGGCATATCTTTGAATTTGAAAAAAATCACATTTCAGAATGCAAGAAGGGAAATTGTTGGGGCACATCATATCGAAGGAGGGTATAAAGATAGATCCCAGTAGGGTAGAAGGAATCCTCAAAATCATCTCTCCTCACAGTAAGAAGGAAGTACAGTCCTTTCTAGGAAAGGTGAATTTCTTGAGAAGGTTCATCCCAAATCTGGCGGAAATTATAAAGCATATCACGAGCATGCTCAGAAAGGGAAACGATATCAAATGGAATCTCGAAGCCAGGAGATTTTTTGAAGGCATCAAGGTAGCGTTGACCAAAGGTCTCCTATTAGCCAACCCAGATTTCACGAAGGACTTCATCTTGTTCTCATTCGCCTTGGAGCATACCATTGTTGGCATATTGTTACAGAAGGATGATCAGAATTTTGAAAAGCCTATAGACTACTTCAGCAGGATGTTGAGATATTCCCCACTGAGCTATGACATTATGGAGAAACAAGCATACTCCTTGGTGAAATCCCTCAGGGAGTTCAAGACTTACATACTGCATTCCCACATTATTGCTTACATGCCCAACAAATCAGTTAAATGCATCCTGACTCAGCCTAACCCTGAGGGAAGAAGAGGTAAGTGGATCGCAGTCATGTTGGAATACAACCTTGAAATCAAGCCCACAAAGCTGATTAAGGGTCAGGGTCTCACAAAACTGATGGTTCAGTCGAACTGCGACTTTATGGGAATCAACTTCGTTGTTGATTTGTCAGAGAATCCTCAAGAAGAAACAACAGCGCAGGTATCTTAGAAATTCATCAATTCACCTTGGTATATGGACATCATTTATGTGTTGAAGAATCTGCAGGCTCCTCCAGGGTTAAGTAAGACCAAGGCTAGATTATTAAAGATGAAGGCTACTAAGTTTTTCATCTTGGATAACTCCCTGTATTGGAAAGATCTGGGAGGGATATTGTTGATTTTCTTACTAGAATATGGCGTGGAATAAGCTATCAGGGAATTCCACAAAGGCGACTGCGGAGGACATCACTACTGGAAAACCAGCGCGCATAAAATTTTAAGGGTAGGTTACTATTGGCCCAACATCTTCGTAGATGTATGCAAAGAAGTTTCCAGTTGCCACGAGTGCCAGATCTTCGATGGAAGGAGAAAGATGAAACCCCTACCGCTGAAGTTGATCTCGGTTGAAGCGTCGTTCATGCAATGGGGCCTGGACTTTATAGGAGAGATTCATCCGCCATCCTCAGTGCAACACATATGGATACTTACGACTACAGATTATTTCTCAAAATGGATTGAAGCAGTTCCAACTACGCAGGCTATCGATACGGTCATCATTCAGTTTCTAGAGACCAATATCTTATCTAGGTTTGGGTGTCCTATCAATACCATCACAAATAACGTGGCTGGATTTAAGTCCAAGAAGATGGAAAAGTTTTGTAATGATTACAATATAACCCTGGGACATTCTATGGCTTATTACCCACAAGGTAACGGATTGGAAGAATCATCCAACAAAAGCTTAACCAATATTATCAAAAGGCTCCTGCAAGACAACAAGAAGGCATGGCATAAGAAACTCATTTACACGCTATGGGTTGACAGAGTCACCACCAAATATTCCATCTCGACGTCTCCATTCCAAATCGTATATGGTGCAGATGCGGTTTTCCCCACCTCACTGGGATTGCCCATCAGGAAGTTGTTGCAAGAGAAAGAGGCCAAGCCATACGACACTCAGAGAAGGATAAATCAGTTGATTCACGCGCAAAATATGAGGGAAAAGGTTTACAACCGATCACAACTTCACCAAGACAAGATGAAGAAAAATTTCAACAAGCACTCTAAACAAGAGGAATTCTAGGTGAAGGATCTGGTGCTAAAGTGGGATGTGAGGAACAAATACAAGGGAAAGCATGGGAAATTTGATCATCTTTGGACGGGTCCATTCAAAATCGACGCGTACCACGGGAACAACACATATTTGTTAGAAGAGCTTAATGGGGATTCCATTGGCAGAGGGCTTGTGAATGGTAGGTTACTCAAACATTATCTGGTTCAGTAAGGTCTGTTTCATTTTTTCATGTCATTGTAAATAGTCGTTTGATTTTTGTTTTCAAAGAAGTCATTTCGAGTCAGCATGTCAGCAAAAAATTGAAGCCCGGAGTGAAGGCCCTAAGTTTATGTTGAGTCTGGTCGAAGCTATGTCAAGAAGGTCAAGGTTGAGTTTTTATTTTCCGTTGTTTTAGAGTTTGGAAGTCCAATAAGACCCAATGGTGAGGCACCTAGTCTGTTGTTCTTTTCCACCTCACTGGGAGGATAGCATCCCCGTTGGATCCAGTTGTTAGTGTCATCATTTTTTCAGTTAGACTTAGTCTTAGTCGAGTCATGGTCTATGTGTCAAAGTGTGTGAGGTCAGGTATCGAACGACGAATGGGTTGAAGTCAACAAGTGGTCAGTTGGCCCTTGGAGTCGGGAAGGGATGCCAGAACCAAAACATGTATGAGTGGTAAAGGTCTTTTCCCAAAGAGTTGGGTCCTGTCAGAAGAGAAGGTTTTACGTTCCAAAGGTCGAGGCAAGTTGTTAAATAGAAGTCATGTCGGTAGACGAAGTGACCATCATCAGCTCATTATGGAGTCAGAAAGAATGAAAAATCACGATGCTCATATCACGTATACTCTGCAACGCTTATCAGTTGTACTTTACACACCCCGAAGTGTACTTGTCATGTGGATGTGCTGCGAAAATATTCGGCTTGCTTCGAAACCTCTAGTTACCATGGATTCAGTGTCCCCTGGAACGATTCTATCTCTCGCCCACCTAGTTATAAATTCCAATTTCTCTCCATGTATTTTGTTCACCAGCCAAGTTTATTCTATGTCTGTAATTCCTCCCACGAGCCCTGAGTTTCTCATGGTAGGAAAGTCAATTGCCTTCAAATGCATCACAAACCTGGGTCAATCAATATTACCACCTTGGGTCTGGTCTAAATCCACCACGCACAGAACAAATACGTGTTGCACCATGGAAACATCCCAGAACGTAAGGAAAGGTGCGTGAAGTAGCAGGAATGTGGGGCCCGAACCTCAAAACTTGATGTTGATAAATGAAGATTCGGATGTCAAAGCATCTTTTGAACAAGTCGGATGCATGGTATTTTGTAGGAAAATCCAAGGATTCAACGTGAAACTAGAAGAACAGTTCGTACTCAGATTCAATGGGTTATGTGCAGTAATCGTGGGAATCACTTTCCAGGTAACGGAGGAAACTCTGTCAGCCGCAACGGAGATCCCTCCGCATGGTGAAAGGTGGTCTAAAGGAATTTCTTTGGACGTGCTATGCTATGAGGAGTTCATCAAACCAAACTGTTTAAATGGGAAATTCGAAGCGAGAGTTCCAAGTAGATATTTGCAGGAGCCTTTTCGGAAGCTCCTAAGAGTGATTAGGAAATATTTCACCTGTGAGAGAAGGTTTGAAATAATACACCCACATCACATTAGATTGTTGATGCATTTCACCGTAAGGAGACCATTAAATATGCCTTTCTTCTTGCACCAAATCCTCCGATAAATGGAAGACAACGTCTGGGCTGAAACAAACCAACCGAGGAAGAAAATATCTCATATCTCACTGATTAAATTGTTGATAGTTGAGGAGTTGAGGCGATTGAGAAACAACTAGGATTTGTTCCTACTCATAGCCGACATCCCTAGGGACCCCAAAGGAGATTCCCCTCTACTAGTGGAAAAAGTAACATCTCACCGCGCGGAGGGGAAAATAGGAAGGGTTGTGGAAGAAGGAAAGACATTGGAAGTCCTATCCCTCCAATAGTCGATACCTCGGAGAAGGGGTAGGCCAAGGAATAACAAGGAGATCGGGGAGGCCCAAGTCTCGAGTGAGCCGCGCGCAAATTAGGTCGTCGAAGAGTTACTCATGCACACCATTCAACTGGAACCTGTCAAAGGTCCAAGTCAAGAAGCTTGCGGAAAAAGGAGAAGGGCATACACTGAAGCCCTGAATATTCGTGAACCGTCGCAGCAGCTAAAGCAAGTGCAACTCGCTATTGTTGAGCTATACTAGGAGAACAGGGAGCTGAGACAACAATTAGCAGAAAAGACCCTCAAGGCATCAACATCACAGGGCCGAGAGGGAAACATGACTTGGCTCAAGAGGCAGCTCAGGGAAGTGCAAGATACAATCATCCAGTTGTTTGAAGCACATAGGATGTCAGAAGAAAGAAATGCAAAGAACTTCAAGGAATGTAGATCGACACTGGAAAACATTTGCGCGACTCTGGCCAGTGCGAAGAAGAGGATGAAAGGGAATGTGGTTCTGCAAAGACAAGTAATGAATGTAAAAAGTCGCAACTGGTATCTCAGGAGGACACTTCGGATATCAAAATTGTAGATGAGGACAGAGACATAATTAACCGACTCCATTTTTGTCTTCTCAAATGTGGCACGAATTTTGTCCCCCCGTGTCATGTTTCCTACTGGGATGTCGGGACTCTGATAGATACCCGCGCGGTTAGCATACGACGCGCAATGTTGGATGGCCATCTATTAGAAAGGACAGGTGTATGTTGGACACACAATAGTTTGAATAAAGGTGTTTTCCCTTAGTTGGTGTTGTCATCTTGGAAACCCTTGTGACAATCGGTGGTTACCCACCACATGCATGCTCTGGCAAATGATCGTGCTATAGGAATCAAGCCCGTTACAATGGGTGGCAGGAGTCCGATAGAGAACTTGATCGTCCAAATACCCTGTCAAAGGAAAAATATCGACACATCACTCTCTAACGATGAAAGCTTGTTGATGACCAAATTGTCGTGGCAAAGACGTCGGTTATCGTGCATTCGACTATAACCAGTTTCTATTTTTAGTAAAGTTCCATACAAAGATTCATCTAGTAGAGAATAGTCAGAGCCTAATTTCTAGGGATAGTAGTTAGAGAGCAGGGTAGCCCGAGCGACACACCCTTGTCTATATATTTCATCTTTTCAATGTAAGCCAAGTTTGTTGGAAAAACAGTGTAGACAGTGACTATTCAATGTAGCTTTGAACTTGATTGAAACTTAATGCAAAGGTCTTGAAGCTTTGACGAAAAGATTCTAATGGTAGCAGTTTGATGTATTGTACTCTCTCTTTGCATACGTGCTTTCATATGTTATTTATATTCATATCTATATTTTGTCTAAATCGGATCGTGATTTTGAATCTAGAATTCACCGCATGGTGCTCTAGATTCGCATCATTTAGACAACCATGTTTCTTCTAAGCAAACTCTGAATTCATCCCCAACGGTGCTCCGAGTTTCTTCATGTGTTTTTCTCCCGCCACATGCAACGATTTTTAACTGAAATATTTTCACTTACTTAGCCTTTATACTCTCAAGTTTAGTCACCAAGTAATTTGTTTCTATCATTTTCTTAAATCGACTCCATAGCCCGAGGTCTTTTTTTTCTTTCGCCAATAGAACCCGAAATATTGTATAAAGGTGTAAAATCTAGCCGAAAATTTAAATCCATATCCTGTATAGAGGCGAAGTCTCATAGAGATCCCTCTCCAGGTCGGAAAGGCTAGTTTTTGGCCTTAAAGTTGGTTTGTAGGTTGCCTCTGTCATTCGTTTTCTCTGTCAAACGAATTTTACAGAGTGCTAACACACGTTATATACACTCTTATGTTTTCATGCTTCCTATGGGGACAATCCCTCAATAGATGTGGTTGTCCACATCCCCAACATTATAAAGGTCCTTTCTTTGGATCCTCTGCTCTTTCCCTTGCTTTCTCTCTTGGTTCATTCTTACTTTGAGATGGAAAATTGTGTTGATGCACACTCCTGCTTGGTTGACTCGTCAATGCATCTTTCCTAGAAATATTGTAGGGAAAAGACTTGAATACCTTCTTCTGGTATCAACTCTTGTCCTTTCTCTTCCAATCTTTGGAAGACTCATGCTTGTGCTTAGACTCATCACAACAACATTTGGCCTTTCGAATGGTGTATTCCAATGTCTTGGGTTTCTCAAACTCAATTCAATCATGGTAGAACTATGGTAAACAACTGATAAAATGATGGATTCTTTCCATCTTGTACTTAAGATAGGGAACATACCTCAACGACTTCATAAATATTTTTGCATATGCATCCAAGGTAAGTTTCCCCATCTTAAGCTCATATAATTCGTTTATTTTGTCAACATAATATTTTTCAGATAGGTAAGCTTTGAAAAAGTACCTCTCAAACTGCTTCTAAGTTGATTTTATTTCCTTTATCCTTTTGATTTCCTTGAGGTCTTCCCACCAAATGGAAGCCCCACCATTCAAGTTAAACACTTCAATTCTTGCCTTGGTATTTCTTGAATGATTATGTACTCGAAATTACTTTTTCAAGATAAATAGGCATGCTTCGACATCCTCTCCTTTCTTTATTTCACCATCAAAGGTAGGTGGCTTAGCCTTCTTGAATTCTTCAGTCAAAAAACTCTGAGAATTCTTCCTCTCCTTCTTATAAATGTTGGATTTTGTGCCACTACTAGACTGTTCTTCCGAAATAGACTTTTGGCTAGAGGACTCCATGGAAATTCTTCCACTCGATTTACTGCTCTTAGTAATCGATGTTTCCTTTTGGAATAACTCCGTCCCACATCATTGTGAGCCAGTCCATGCTTTTGGGCATCCGAAGGGGTTTTCAACCTCTTTGACTGTTGTAATTTTGCATTACTACGATCTTGCTACGAATGTTTTTGAATTTCGGACAGACTTTGCAGTAGGACTGCATTCAACTCTACCTTTTTGGAATAGTCTCTCATAAGCCTCTCATTATCTGACTTCAGACTTCTCACAATGGCCATCAAATTTGGAGGGGTTTCCCTATCCCTCTAATCATCTGACTCTTCATCTCTGAGATGCAAGAGGTCGTCCATATTGTGTTACACCATTCACTTCTGTGAACTTTTCAATTCGTCCTACGTGTTGAAATAACAATTTCCATTATCATTTCATATCAGTATTTTGAATCATGCATTCCAGACAACACAAAATCCTTTTTAAACAGTCCTAAGCAGTCTTGGTGACCACTTCAAGCCTAGAGTCTGAACTCTGCTCTGATACCACTTTTTAATACACCCAACCCCTTAAGTGTCCTTTCAAGGGATGGGGCATTAAAATTTTCACTTTTTTCGACTATCTCAAATCCTTTCCTTCGGAGTTCCATCGTCTTCTACTCGTCGAGAACTTTCCAATGACGGTGATTTTCTCAAAATTGAGTTCTAGAATGAAAGTTATGACCTTCTAAAGTTCTTAGGTTTTCGACGTCTATTCCACATGACACTTCGTCACACTTTCCATCCGATATGGTGACAATGCAACACCAATGTGGCACCTATCTAACCTTCCATGGGGAAAATATGATCCACACAGGCCTATTGTCATTAACACTCAGAATTTCTTCTAACACACTTTTCACTTACCTCTGAGGTATCGAGGAATATTCTCGTCTCCTCTATGGATGGCGTAGAAGCACGTCATTGGTCTGTCGACTAATGATTGAGATCCATCTAAAACCCAAGGTTCGCCTATCCCACTGTAACCCACTCAACTCGTCAACCAATTATTGATCGACATTTTTCGTTCTAGGACTGTCCTGACTTCCTTGTTGGCAAGCTGCATCATTCACAACATTAACACTTCGCCTATTAACTTAGGCGGGACTCATGGTAGATCAATGGCTACCATGCCATCTCTCCATTCTCATATCTACGGTCGATATCTACCTTCCATCGAACTCGCACTTCAATGCTTCGGAAGAGTACTATGAATCCTTCGGAGTCCCACTCTAAAAAACAGTTAACTCTAAGTCATCTAGACTCACACTCAATCCAGTCAACTAATCGACTGCTAACACACATCTTCTCCCTGTCACTCCCAATCACGACGAGGCTAACTCTCTCCCGACATGCTAACTAGGACCCATAATAGAACACTTATCTGATAAGGAAATGATAAACACTTCAGTGTAGATAAACACTTATCTGATAAAGAAATGATCCAATCCAAGTGACTGAGAGAGGATGACTTTCCTCCCAACCTTACGCCTTGTTGCAGAGTCACTTCCTACAACATGTAACCCTTGTGCCAAACCATGATACCATAAAGGAAATTGAATCAACAAGATTCCGAGTCTATGATGATCCAGGAAGGTTACTCTCCTTCCTCCTCTGACACAGTAGAAGTTTCCACCTCCCACTGAGCTTCGGGTCTCTATAGGTTTATGTGGTTTGTCAACTAGATTTCATGTGCACAAGGGAGTCATTTCTCTGCTCAACAGTCCTTCAATGACCTCCCTTTACTAGTATCGGTTTCTATCTAGTAAGCACCAAGTTGCATCCCACTATTGCTTCAGTTTGGGAATCCAGGTCTTATGTTCAGGGTGATCATCAACATCTCAGACAAGCTTCCTATTTTCTTCCAAAAAGATATTCTTCTCTTTCTCAGTCAACACATCTATGCTTATGCATTTTATTGCTCATCTCTCAGCGTTTTTCATTCTCTGTCTTCCATTTTATTCTTTTGTCTTTGGGTGCAATCTTCGTTGTAGGGCCTCTCTTCCTATCCGATTACACTCCCTCTCTTTGTGTAGGTACTATAGGCTTCGACAAGTATTGGAGGAAGGGCATTTTAACTTAAAAAAGATCCATATAGAAGAGAATCATGTTGATATGCTTACCAAAATTCTTTGAAGAGACAAGGTTCAAGAAGAAAGAGTTTATCTAAGAGTCTTCATTTAGCTTCAAGTGGGAGAATGTAAACAGTGAAGCTAAATTCACCTCCACGCCCGTGTCCGGAAACTGGGGTGACTTGATGAGTAGGTTTGGACAAGGTTCAAGAAGAAAGAGTTTATCTAAGAGTTTCATTTAGCTTCAAGTGGGAGACTGTAAACAGTGAAGCTAAATTCACCACCATAATTTTATACTGACATAACATAAGATAACACGCCCGTGTCCGGAAACTTTAGAAGTCGCTTCTAAATTACTGAAATTCTACAAGTTGCTTCTAAATTCCTGAAGCTGCTACTAACTACCACGGGTCGCAAAGTAAAAAAGGGACCAAAACTTTCCTGCTTAATCTAGAAAAGATTTAATAGTTAATCGCCGAAGGCACTAGATGCTCATGTCTTTGGAGGATCTGGTTACTCAATTGATTGTATAAATATATGTAAATCCATTGTTGTGTTAGTGCGTTGTAATGAACAAAACAAATTGAATACAAAATTAGTTATGTTTAATTTCCTCCTCTTTTTCTATGCTTGATTTTGCTATTGTGCAAAATCTGCTGGGAGATTGGTGGTCTAGAAATACTGGGGCGATTTCAAAAGATCGATCTCCGATTGTTGGGTTAATAAATTGCTAAAATCTTGCGTTTGTGTGGGCAAATTTAGATTTGCTGGGAGGTCTATAAAAGCCCAAATTCTGTTCTTCTAGTGATTAGTAATCTGTCCCCAACAACAAAGTATTGTATACTCTTGGCCACGACACAACGTTTTGCACTCAAAATTAGTTGTGAGAACAAGCCTAGTCAAATCTTATCCATATGTCATATCACACTTTTTCAAGCTGTTTCATTGCAACAAAGGGAAAATTGCCAAACTTTCCTTTCATACGTTAAATTGTTTGTTTGCAAACTTATAGTGTCAATGCCACACTATTTTATATTAGATTGGATTGGACAATGCAACAATCTAATATTTTGTATTAGATTGGACACTGCGACAGATTAGACTATACGAAAGACAAAAACAATAATGTAGAACCAACCATTTTGCCATTCCACTTGCTCTCCAGACTGATATTCTTCCCAGGTGGGTCCTAACAGTTGATAATCTGGCCTGCCATTGTAGCTCAGGAATGGTGCTACTGCTATGTGATATTATATTCATTACGCCTAACCTATTGATAATGGGCAGATTTAATAGGGGTTTAGTGCTTAATAAGTTTTCCATGGATAGGATTAAATGTAACTGGAATATTCTTAGTAATCACACAAAATAAATGGCTGTGATTTCAATAATTAACTTCCTAGTTATTATAAAGACATCAGTTTATGTGTTTACTTTTTTACATTTATCTAATCATATTTAAAAATTACTTTGATAGCTAACTGATTGCCACTTAAATGATTAACAGAAATTAAAATATTAACACCAGATAAATAAAGCCCATGAGTTTATTTGTTAATAGATAACAAAATTTAATATATTCTTTTAAAGATTCATTTCATCTTCTCAGCCTTTTGGCGTTCCCAGCTATTTTACTGCTATGCTAGTATAAATTGCAACCAATGCAATTTAAATCAACAATTTTTTTAACAGCGAATAAGTGGATGGATCACGTGGAGAATACCTTCATCTATGAGTGGACTACCATTATTCATATCACATGAAGATATCAATATGTATGGATTAAACCATCAGCACAATGAGTGGAAATTTCTTGCAAAATTCGGGCAAGTCGGGCAGGGCAAGAGAAGAAGGGACTGTGATCAGACTCTTCCAATTCGTAGACTCTATCGGGTGGATTATCCGCTATCATCTTCCTCTGCAGTTCCTCCCATATTGCCTTATCCTGCTTGGCCACTATGAACGCTCGCGGGACTCTGCCATAATTCTCACTGCTGTATAYAACKGCTTCATCCAACACAGGCATACTTCTTAGAAGCCTCTCCGCTAGCGTGATATCCTGTCATCGCCTTAAATTAGCGCCATATGATCAGAASAACAAAGRARAAAATACAGATAGAAATGSCCCAAAGATAGAAAATACAGATAGAATMTGCCCGTTAGTTACCTGAGAGGGGCTSTTGTGATAAAGATACTCTCGCRCGAAGTTKCTACCAAATTTAAAGGATGTYGGTCTGCTAGRTTGTYCGTCAAGTCCRTACTTGAATTCCGTGTCTCCCCATGTTTTATTTCTCTCATAAACCTGAAAATGAAACAGCAACACAACGTGATTTCAAGTTCCATCGAATTAAGTGAATGGTTTATTAATACTGTATATAATATTTAGTTCTCTGGATAGAGAGATTTAAGCTTCATACAGAAGGTCCTAACTCACTCTTGTCTCTACCTACTGTAGCAACAAAAATACATATACTGTGTATATATTATTCATATAATGGTGATACCTGGTTTATAAGCTGAAGGGGCGTTGTACCGGGGACGGGCATGAAAGCAGTGACAAATACAGCCGCAGCAATTTTGTGTGGAAATTGCTCCATCATACAAGTCAAATCCACGCCTCCCATACTATGACCAACCAATATTACTTTCGCATCCTTCTCTGCTCCATCTTCATCTCCATGTGGAAGAGCTTCCATGAAGCGTGCAAGAGGTTCGTTGTACTCGGCCAAGCTTCGAATCCCGTCACCGTCCTTCGGGTTGAGTCCAACTCCACCCAGATCGACCGCTGTGACGACATGGCCGGCGTTTTTTAGAAGATCTGAGAGCTTGTACCAACACCACGCTCCATGACATGCCCCGTGAACCAGAACAAAGTGGGAGATTATTTCTTTTCCTCTCTCTGCCGATTCGGCCTCCATTTGGTCGATCCTAACAGTGGGCTGCCTGAGTCAAGAATCGGAAAAAACCAATTTTCCCACACTTCATTACTAATTTTCCAGGCCATGGGAATAAGGTACCCATTGCTGCCCTACTTATCAAACTGACTATCCAGTCACGGGAAGACAAGTAGGGTTTGGACACTAGGGGCAAACGATAGTTACGTCTTCCGTAAGGCCATGTGAGGTTTGGACACTAGTGCAAACGATAGTGACGTTTACATAAAAACTCTGGTCAGGTTAGACTGAGGTTATGGTCTGGTTTGAAATTTGATTTGACTTCTGAGTTACTATTTCACTTTCGCAGGCCAGCGTTGTACAATCTTTACAATTTAGCGTCGTCCAATGTTGTTGAATCACATGATGTTGTTGAACCACATGGTTTGGTTGGTTTTTTTGGTTTTGTTTTTAGTGAATTTTTTTATTTTTTATTTTTTTTCTCTCTCTTCTGAAATATGGTGAGGAATGATTGGGTCTGTACATTTGAGTGTACATTTGAGTGGATCACTTTGCAGAGGAATAAAAATGAGTCATTTCACGGGAAGGCGAACTTGTTAATCAGTTCTTTGTCCTCTCTAATTGTTTGAAATCATTTTTTTATCTTTCTCTAACTTTAAAGGCTTTGCTTTAACTTTTAAATTCATATGTTAAATATTTCAATACTTTTTCTTCGTCTTCGTCCTCTCTAATTGTTTGAAATCATTTTTTTATCTTTTTCTAACTTTAAAGGTTTTGCTTTAACTTTTAAAGTCACATGTTAAATATTTCAATACTTTTTCTTTGTCCTCTCTGATTGTTTGAAATCATTTTTTTATCTTTCTCTAATTTTAAAGGCTTTGCTTTAACTTTTAAAGTCACATGTTAAATATTTCAATACTTTTTTATCAATAAAGAGCAAAGTAAAAATGAGTTACCCTACAGATTTTAACCAATTTTTTGTCCTCTCTAATTGTCTAAAATCACTTTTTAATCTTTCTCTAACTCTAAAGGCTTTGCTTCAACTTTTAAAGTTACATGTTAAATATTTCAATATTTTTTTACCAATAAAGAACGGAGTAAAAATGAATCATCCCACTGAAGGCTATACTTTTTAACCAATTCTTTGTCTTATCTTTCTTTAAATCTAAAGGCTTTGCTTTAACTTTTAAGTTACACGTTAAATATTTCAATACTTTTTGACCTAAAAAGAAGATGTCCAAATAAAAATAAACAATTGAAAATAACCTTGATTATAAAGAAGCTTTATCTTAAAAGAGATCAAGAGAGTTGAC
>ML783702.1:79945-103651 GCA_009831015.1 Picea engelmannii
AAAAAAAAAAAAAAAAAAAAAAAAAAGATATTATGTATGGTTTATAATTGTTTAAATTAATTTTTCATGTTTATTATTTAGATATATATTTAAATATTTTAATTAGACATTGTAAGAAAAAAATAACTTTAATTAATGGTTAATTAGTATTTATCTATTTTTTCATTTTTAAATTTTTAATACCAATAATTTTTAAATTTATAAGTTATTAATGAATTTTACTTAATTTACTTGATTGGTATGAGTGTCCATCAAATTTATACCATGATTTTAATTATTTATAATAAAAAAAAAATTTCATAAATAAATTAAAACTTATAAATTAATTAATAAAATCATTTATGTTTTACATTTTCAATATAAAAAATCACTTTATTTTGAAAATAATATTTTCAAATAATTTTTATCTATCTAAATATAATACATTATTTTTATTATATAAAAAAATAATTAATTTTAATATATATTATATAATTATTTCATTATTAAAATTTAAAAAAAAAAATTGTTATTAAAACTTTGAAAATACATAATTTCCATTTTTCAAATGAAAAGCTTAACGAAACAAACAAATATAACAAGTCCTCCATCGAGGTGCTTATATTGGTTAAGCAAACACTAAATAGCCTTTTATGGAGTGTTAGGACCTTGATTGAACCGTAGAGCTCGATCGAGCTCATAAGCTTGATCAAGGTATTTTTTTCTAAAACAACCAAAAATGGGTCAGAAAGTCCTCATTTTTATTTGGGACAACAATACACAAAAACCTCGATCAAGCTATTTTTCTTAACCTGCATTTGAATCTAGCGTTTAATTAGCCATCATTTGAGGTATTTTGAAAATTCTGGTTAGGAACTCGATCAAGGTTTATAATAATCTTAATCAAGCTATATTGCTCAATCAAGGGTTTAAGATCATGAAATACAACCCCTTGGTAGAGGTGCGGTCTATTTTTCAAATTTTGCAATTCATATCTTTTATTATTATTTTTAAGCTTTTAAGTTTATGTTTTTAATGGTGTTGTATTCCATGTGAAAAGATTTGATGATAAAATGCTTTTGTATCTACAATAAAAATGAACAAAAACACATATGACACGACATTTTACTTGGTATCTCAAATTTATATTTATAAAAAAAACTTCTCATAAATGAATTAAAATTTATAAATTAATTAGAAAAATCATTCATATGTTTTACATTTTCAATATAAAAATCACTTTATTTTGAAAATTATCTTTTCAAATATTTTTTATACTCTATCCTAAATAATCTTTTCAAATATTTTTTATACTCTATCCAAAGGTGTATCATTTTCACATTTATGATTTTAGATTATATTTTCAATTTATTTTCTTTTAAAACTTATATTTCATTTTTTTTAACAATTCCAAAGAGAAAAATCAATAGCATGAAAACAACACAACAATAAAATTTAAAAAAAATGTGAGATCTTAGTGGATGTTTCCTTTTCAAAATGGTATTTTTGGTTTTTCAATTTATTTAAACAATAGGAAAAATGTTGATGAAAACAAAAATGTGTCTAAAATGAGATTCAAATATTAATTAATTGACTTAAAAAATAATAAAAAATATAATTTTCAAAAAAAAATTGAGTACTACTACTTTCTATGTATATCGTGCTTGTATATTTTGTTTTTGAAAATTATACATTAAACATTGAAATAGTTGATCGGAATAGTAGTCACTCATTTTCATAAATTTGCAAGGAAGAGAATTTAATTAAATGAAGATTTGACACATTAAATCATATATGACACTATTATTTTTTGAAAAAAAAATCCATTACAAAGACAACACAATTCTGTTAAAATTATTGTTTTACTTTGCATCAATGTTCAAAGAGGTATATGAATTTTGAAGGATTTAATTTTTAAGAATATATAAAATGTCAAACTTTCATTGTCACATTTCACTAAATAGTGTTACCATATTCATGTATTCACTCATTCCCAATTGTAAAAACGCCACAATATTTCAATGGGTTATTTCCACCCTTGCAAATAACGTTATCAATTATAAAACCAAACTCTGATGTTTTTTCCTTGATTTCGATAGTGCTAAACCAGAGAATAATGACATTTTGTCTTGTTCCAAAAGCCTACACACTAATATATATGATCTACCCTAGAAGATAATTTATTTGTGTGCATTCATGCTATTAGGAATGTAAATTTTGAATATAAGAACATTGAAAACTTTGTGCAAAAGACAGTTTCCATATCCATGAGTTCAAATCTCTACAAAATAGGGAGATTTTTTAGTTTCAAGGAAGAATTACAAAGCTTCAAGGCATCTGGAAAAATTCCAAACCAATCTTTTGTGATTCAATAACATAAATACAACAATACAAAGAACAATTATTGATATTTCACTAAGACACTAAAACCTCACGTATTTAAGCATACTTTTCCTAGATAGAATGATAACAATTTTCATAGGAATTAAGACCTTGGTAGCTACTGAAAGAGTATCACTTTGGATCTATAGAATGAAGCCACTATCAAAATACAATGATATGGAAATTTGTCTATTGTTGATGATAAGAAGTTGTGATTTTATAAATCCCTCAGTGCCCATGAAAATGCAACTAAGCCCTAACAATAGAAAAAACAAATCAGATACTTCGACCACTCGAAAAAATCCCATTCACAGGAAAAGAAAGACAATATTTAATGATTCTTTAGCTAGAATTTAAATCTTGTAGGTAGCATTATGACTAGTGAGTTGTTGAGTTACAAATATAATGTATAATGTAGTTTAGTGGTTAAGTTGAAGAATGGTTAATTGTAGATAAGTTAGGTTCTCTATTTCCTATATGGGGTGGGCGATCCATCCACCCTTTTGAATGTTGTTTTGTATCGAGTCAAGAGGAGATTTTTAAGTTATAGAAACCACTTCAAGGTATCAAAGATGATGTATTGAATATGTATACTACATTGACTCATCTAAATATGTATTTGATATGCACCTCAAATCTGTAAAGATGGATGTACAAATGATTTATGTATTAAATAGTATAATTGACATATGCAACCTCAAGGTGCATTGAATATGGATTTGTGAAGCTTGACGATAGATGCTTTGAATTCACACAAATTAATGTCTAATATATTAAATATTAGAATTTGAGATATGCGACCTTAAGGTGCATATTAAAGACGTGTTTAAACATATCTATGCTAGTACTAATTTTTAGCTTGGCACCACATTAGAGAAGAATGAGCAAGTTGTCTACAACATTTGATCCTTGGTCTCTTCATAGTAAACACCCCCTACTTGGACAACAACTTGGTCCTTAAGCTAGAACTAGGAAGTGAGGGAAAGAGGTTTGTCTACACTTGTGGCTATAGCTAACAATTTAAAAAATAGCATAATGACAATATTGTGATGCTATAAATTTTGCATGATCAAGTACACATATTCCAACAAAAAAAAAGAACTAAAACAAGCTAGTGAAGAAGAAATAGTGAGAGAATAATTATTGAGAGATAAAGTCCAGTCTGGGCTAGCACGAGTTCAAATATTATGGGAAGAGCCAGTGGGGTCATTGTTTAGTGATGAATATGATCATAGTGTGTCATGGTTCAATTTCTTGAAAACACAAAAAAACAATTGAGACTGGGTGAAAGTCTTTGGTGATTTTGATGGAAGAGTACCCCATCTGTTTGTCCTAGAACATAACAGTGCAGCGAATGAGAAAAATTCAAGATAACCATGGGCTTAAACCTAGAAAAAACCCAATGTAAATGTGTGAATCCTTCAAGCCAATGCAAGGTCAAGGAAGAAGATTACTAGAAGAATTTGACCTGTAACATTTTAAAATCATAAGGAAAATATAATGAGAAGCAATTGAAGGGAATGAAAACATGAGGTTCTCATAGTAAGGAGTTGAAAGTGGTGTACATGTAGACAAACGTCTAATTAGCTGACAGTACCATACGAGACACACTACTAGCTAAATTTCAATTTCTCCATGTGAATTCAGTACTTCATTGAGTGTAATAGAGGGATTCAAACCCTAGTCCACTAGTAGAGCAAGAGAATGAAGAAATAAAATGTTACAAAAAAATAGTGCACAATGATAAGACAAAGTGTTAGGGTCCTACCCTAGCCTACCTACTTCATAATACCTGGGAGTTAGTCAATTGTTGTATGTGGTCATCCTCTTTGAACAAGTCCCATTAGATAGTAGTGGATAGTTATTTAATGTAAAAGGGTCCACTTTATAAGGATCACTAGGTAGTTGGTACACATTAGTGATGGAACCGCAAGTAGCTAGGGTTTTTCTATTGGAATCTATTTAAATAGATAGGAGGGTATAGAATGTGTGTCATGCGTTGTTGTTTTTTTAGCCTTTTCTCGGTGAAAGGTCACCCCACCTTAAGAGGTAATTGAATATTGTTTTCCTTCTTTTAATCATCATAATACAAGGGTATATTGCCATGTTTCATTTTAATGTCTCTTATATCTAGTTTTCTACAAGTGTACTCTTTGTATACCTAGTTATCTTTCAAGTTTAAGGGTTAAGGAACACTACAAATGATATCATAGCTCTTTCCTAAGTCATCATGCCTCCAATTTTTAGGATATTTTTTTTTAGGTTAGAGATGTGTTTCGATGTATTTAGATGACATAGAGATTTTTCAATGGGTGGGTAAAAATGCATTTGAGGAAGAATACACATAGAAAACACAAGTTGTATCACTCGGTTGGACACACATGTAAGCTATGTTGGTATCCCTTTGAGTACTACCACATTACACAACACCTATATATACATAATTTTCTTCCACATACCCCGAGGTATATTGGAAGCCCTTTAGGCATGCCTAAAATCATCCTTACATAAACCCATAGTCATCCCATTGATATAATATTCCATTAAAAACACTTGGGGAGATCACTCTCACGTACTAAGGTATCAGGTAGCACGATTAATGGTATGGTATATCCTCCTTAGTTAGTGCCATGAAAAATTCGGATGAGTATTATTGTTAGAAACATTTTGTGTAATGTCCCCAAGGCCGAGCCCTGTTGTAAATCTTGTTTATGAAATGAATTGTAAATATGTTTTATAGGCTGGTGAACCAAGTTTATATAATTCGGTGGGCTTATGTGATTGTTAGGCCAGAGAGCCTAAGGGTTGAAGGCCAAGAGCTTGATTTTGTACATGTATCAATGCAGAACAATAATAAAATATAAACACTGCTACGTGCAGACCGACCATGATGAATGAGTGATGGGGGACTAAGCTTCCACAGAGTGGGCAAAGGACTAGGGGCTGGAAGGTGGGAATAGGGGTTAAGTGTTGAGCCTAGGGGGCTAAGCCTAGGGGCTTAAGTCCTTGGGGAATAATATTTTAATATTATTCCAAGGAAGACCATGTGAAATATAAGTTTTATCCTAAGTTATTTTGGAATGAAAAGAGACTTCCAAATGGGGAGGAATGCATGTTGATGGAACGCATGTAGTTTCATGGGTGACAAGTGTCAACCCAAGCACATGCAGATAAAACGGCTAAGATGAGCCATGGTGGGGGGGGCGCCTCCATTCTACCCGATCGTATGAGCGTGAACTAGCTCGACCTCTACAGGAGACCTCGTGCATCTTCTGAACCGTACATCCCCTGAACCAGAAGCCTATGTTGATTTTGGGAAAAAGTCTGTGGTTGTTTTAGAAAGCCGGTACACCCCTTCTCTGTTCTAAACCGTGGAGTCTGAATCGACCCTATGTGGACAACACGTCACGCATCCCTGAGAATCTAGAGTGTGAGTCTATCCCATGTTGCCAGATTGAAAAAACAAAAGTGTCTTGTCCCTGCTAAGCCTGGTTATGTTGTTGCACCTATATGTAGCTTCCCTAGGGTGTTCATGTATGGATTCTCGTTGACTGTGGTGGACGTGTAGTGTTTGATCCCATGCGGCTTGTTGGCCAGTTTGTACAACACTCTCTCTAGGTGAGAGAGGTGGTTGAAGTTGGAAGAACAGGTAGCTAGGCCTGTGAGCGACTCTCTCCAGGTGAGAGAGTGCGTAGAGGAAGGAGAGAACTTCTGGAAGGAACCCTGTAGCTGCCACAGAGCTCGGAGACTTTTGATCCGGTCTGTTGTTGAAACCCAAGGCAAGGGAGGTTAGCAGCTGAAGGACTGTTTAGGTGACAGAGAAGGTGTATACTCCTGGGGTGGAACAGACATGTGGGGAAGGAGAGTTTGTAGGAAGTGGGCATAAGTGGTTCCTGGGAGAGAATACTTCCTTGTGACTGTGTGTTTTCCCTGTAACCTCAGCCTAGCCTAGGATTCCTTGCCTTGGGGGTGGAGCTTAGTCCCATCTCGGGGGTGACCTACTACTGAGCTTGATGAGCAGTGTGGTCTAAGGCTAGGAGGTTCGTGGAAGGCCTGCACCTGGTTGGTGGAATTACCACCGTTTCAAAGATAAGTACCAGATGATGTTTTAAATACTTTTCTGCATGTCTGTGTATTTATATTTATCATGTATTATGTTGTGCATACGAATTAATGTTAAATCCATTGATTATTTATAATAGCAGTAATTCTTATGGTTACTCTGAGTTTAAATGTGTTTCATTTTCTTAAATGCATGTCTTATATATAGAATTAAGTATGAGATTGTTATTCCGCGAATTAGCGCCTGCCCGGCCCAGAATGGGTGCGTTACAGTTTGGTATCAGAGCGTTACAGTATGAAAGAGTGTTACAGAATGGTATCAAAGAGTTATAGTATGAAAGAGTGTTACAGAATGGTATCAGAGCCAATGTTTCGACGTTGATCCTAGATGGGCCAGTTGAGTCATCTTTGGATCGAGGGTTCGAGGAGAAATTGTGTCTAGAGGACCAATTTTGGACCTTTGAATGCTCTTGAGTGTCAAGGAGTTACTTGACCATGTTACCAGCTCAGGAGGTGTAGCAGTGTTATGAAACCGCATCCAGGGTGTCATCTGGCCACAGGGAGAGAGGACTCCACACCAGAAGTGTTGGAGCCATAGGATCTGTGTGGGGAAAAGGAGAACCCTCATGACCGTCAGATTTTGAAAACCTGCATAGGGCTTAAAAACCCTTTCGAGTTGCACATGAACGTGGAAATCGCGATACGCAAAATCTCGAATTCGTCAAGACCGTCCATTGGAGGGACACGTGGCTAACAGACGACATTTCAGCACCCGGGAAACCAAAAGGGAAGAACCTTGTTTTCGCAAGTCGCAAAATAACGAAACCCGAAATTTTGAAACGATCTACACTGTAGATCGTAAGAGAGGAACTTGACCATTGGATCAAGTGGAAGAGTAGATAGTAATTTCAGAATTTCGGCAAATGGAAGTTCGAGATGTGGGGATGCACGAACTCTCGAAACCGAAACCCCAAAACGTCGAAAAGATCTTTGCCGTAGATCTGAGAGAAGTCTAACCATTGGATTACCTTGGAATGGACGTAGACACATGGGTGTGCACCACGTGCCAGTGAGTTGAGAAGACAAGCGATAATGGTGGGACCCGATGATGTCACTGAAGGTGACATGGACCCTCCTGAATGTACCACGCGCCACCGAGGTTGGCGATAGCTGTGTTGTGGGCCCAAAGGAAGAGAGGTTGGAAGTTCGGGAGTCAGGAGTTGAAGAGGGAAGCGAGTGCGAGAACCTCCGGGGACCAAAAACCCCGAAGTTCTGAAATCCCAAAATTTTTGAAGGACAAAAGAACTGTCGAGGATTTAACTGTTGGATCCTCGTGGACAAAAACCCCAAAATCCGAAGTCCCGAAAATTTGCAAAGCCAAACAGAGTTAAAAAAACTTAGTGAATTTGAAACATTTTCTTATTCACGTTGGTTAATGACTGTTGTGGTTTTTATTAAGGGATAAGGCCTCACAAACTCCGGTTGACTGCACATTGTGTGTGAAGAGTTCAACGAGTGTCAGGACAGCCGAATACCGACGCCAAGTATGGAATTGGAAGAGGTGCAGATTGCCTCCAAAACAGAGGAAGAAAGGCTAGGAAGGGATGTCAACTTGGGAATCGAAGGATCAAACTCTAATGGGCATGGAAAAGAGATGGATAAGGAAAGAAATATGATGAAACTCATTGAAAGATTGCAGAAAGATTCCCAGGCTCATCGAGCTGATAGCGGAAAGCTCATGAGGGTCAGGGATCAGCAGGGTGAATTCAACTTAAAAATGTTGAAGAGCCTGGAAAGAATAGAAAGGAAATTGGAGAAGAGGAGTGACTCAAGTAAGACAGAGAGTCGCAGGACCCCTAAGAGGAAAAGAAGATCAAGAAGTGTCAGAACCCTTGAAAGGAGAAGAAGATCGAGGAGTGGTAGCAGACATCATCGTCACTCCCCAAAGCATTCCAGTAGGGAGGCACGCAGTAGTTCAAGCCCGTCCCCTACCAGAAAACACCGAAGATCTGGAGTGGATGAATTGAAGGGAGAGATGAACATAAGAAGGAGGAAGATGCCGAAACCTGGTTGCTTGGCATGAGGAAATATTTCCAACTGCAGAATTATTCCGCTCATGCAGAAGGAAGAATTGCGATGTATCAATTGAAAGCAAAAGCATCCATGTGGTGGGATCAGTTTGTGCAGGTGCAACACATCAGAGAGAAAGATGTCACTTGGAAAGAGTTCAAGGGGTATTTCGAGAAGAAATACCTGACTAAAAGATACTATGACAGAAAGATGAAGGAGTTCTTCGAACTCAAGATAGGCAGCATGACCATTGATGAATACGAATGAAGGTTTTTGGAACTACTAAAGTATGTTCCATTCATCAAAGATGAGGTTGTCAAGATTCAGAGATATTTGAGTGGACTGCCACCTTCCATTAGTGACAAAATCCAGTATGATGATCCCAAGACTATGGAAGAAACAATAAGAAGGGAAAAATGCTTGTATGAACAGCAAAGAGAAAGGCCTACTTTTCAGAAGGCTTGGGATGATCAGAAGAAGTTCAGGAAAGAGCAAAGGTTGAAGGGAAACAAGCCTCCCTTTTTCAGAAATAGTCCTCAGGGATAGCCATCCTTTAGGGAGCCCAAGAAGGATGAAGTGCATGAACAAATGCCCAGACCGCCACCTATGGAGTGTTGGGGCTATAAAGGAAACCATAGGTACCAAGACTGCCCCCACAGAAAAGATAAACCGAGAACCGTCCACAATGTTCAGCAAGCTGAAACAGTGGAGGATATGGGTAGTAGAATGCCAAGGATATACATAGCCCTGGACAACAAGCAAGCAAAATTTCAATCGCACATGATTGAAGTGGAAGGTATGATTAACAATTGACCATTTAGTATTTTAATCTATTCAGGGGCTAGCCATAGTTATGTAGATCCTAGGGTGGTGGAAAGTTTGCATTTATCAAGAAGAAAACATGAAAATTCTTGGTTAGTGCAGTTGGCTACAGGAACTAAGAGGAAATTCGTTGAGTTGGTGAAGTCCTGTCGTGTGGACATGAAAGGAATGAGCATGAAGGTTCAATTGAATATTCTGCCTTTAGGATCCTATGACTGTTTAATTGGAATGGACTGGTTGGACCAACACCATGGCCTCCTGGACTGTCGTAACAAGAGGTTTACATGCTTGGATGAGGAGGGGAATCAGAAAACAGTCCAAGGGATTCCTAGAGCTATGGCTGTTAGAGAAATCTCAGCCATGCAGCTGAAGAAGTGCTACAGAAAAGGCTGTCAATTATTTGTAGCCCGTGTGGAGGAAGCATCCAGAGAGGAAGTCTCAAGGATTGAAGACCATGAGGCACTCACAGAGTTCAAAGACGTATTTCAGGAGGTACCTAGACTACCTCTGAAGAGAGACATCGATTTTTCTATAAATTTTATGCCTGGAGCAGCTCTAGTGTCGAAAGCTCCATATAGAATGAGCACGCCAGAGCTGAAAGAGTTGCAATTGCAGCTTGAAGAGATTCTAAAGAAGGGGTACATTTGCCCCAGTGTGTCACCTTAAGGTGCCCCGGTCCTGTTCATGAAGAAGAAGGATGGGACGTTGAGGCTGTGCATCAATTTTCGACAATTGAACAAGGTAATTGTCAAGAACAAGTATCCTCTACCAAGGATCAATGATCTTTTCGATCAGTTGAAGGGTGCGAAAATATTTTCGAAGATAGATCTCAGATCAGGATATCACCAGGTAAGAATAAAGGATGAGGACATCAGCAAGACCGCCTTTAGAACAAGGTACGATCATTACGAGTTCACAGTGGTGCCGTTTGGACTGTCAAATGCACCTGTTGTTTTTATGTGCTTGATGAATGGTGTATTCAGGGACTATTTAGACAAGTTTGTCATAGTCTTCCTGGATGACATCTTGGTGTATTCCAAGTCATAGGAAGAGCATGAACAACACCTGATACTGGTGCCGCAAGTGTTGAGAGGACACCAACTGTATGCCAAATTGAGCAAATGCTCATTTTACCAAAGGCAGGTCCATTACTTGGGGCACATTATTTCAGAAGAAGGGATTGTTGTGGATCCTGAGAAGGTTGAGGCCATCCGGGAATGGTCAGCGCTAAGGAATGTGGTGGAAGTTAGATCCTTTATGGGTCTGGCGGGCTACTACAGAACATTTATAACACGATTCTCAAAGATATCTCACCCTATCACTTCCTTACAAAGGAAGGAGAAAAATTTTCAGTGGACTGAAGAGTGTGAGAACAGTTTCCAGCGACTGAAGCAATTGTTAACCAGCGCTCCAATCTTGAGGATTGCAGATCCAAATATGGATGTCGTGGTGTGCACAGATGCATGTAAGGAAGGGTTGGGAGGAGTTATCAGCCAAGATGGATTTGTAATCTGTTATGAGTCCAGGAAGTTGAAAGAGCATGAAAAGAATTATGCCACTCACGATTTGGAGCTGGCAGCAATCGTCCACGCTCGGAGGAAATGGAGACATTACCTCATGGGAAGGAGATTCGAATTGAGAACAGACCACAACGATCTGAAATATTTGTTTGATCAGCCGACTTTAAACGCTAAACAAAGTAGGTGGTTGGAGTTTCTGTGCGAATACGACTTTGATATCAAGCATATCAAGGGGAAGGAAAACAAGGTGGTTGATGCACTCAGCAGAAAATTGCATGACTTACATGCTGCAACCATTAGCATGTACAGGACTGATATTAAGGATAGAATTTTGGAAGATGCAAATGCAGATTTGCAGTAGAGAGATTTGGTAGAAAAGCTACAACAGAGTGAAAGGTCACAGAAAAGGGAAAGTTACACCTTGGAAGCTGATGGATTACTTATGTATAAAGACAGAGTGTATATACCCAATGTCCAGGAATTGAAACTTGTGATTCTAAAAGAAATGCATAACGTGACTTATGCTGGACACTCTGGATATCAGAAGACTGTGGTAGCAGTCAAAAGCCATTACTTTTGGCCGAGTATGAAGAGAGAGATCGTTGAATACATCGCCAGATGTATGGAGTGCCAGAAAGTTAAGGCTGAGCATAGGCACCCAGCAGGGTTGCTGCAGCCTTTGCCCATTCCTGAGTGGAAGTGGGAAGTGGTGACCATGGATTTTATTACAGGATTGCCCAGAACAAGCAAGCAACATGATTCGATCATGGTTGTGGTGGACAAGCTTACAAAAGCTGCCCATTTTATTCCACTGAAAACCACTCACAAGGCAGCAGATGTTGCTGATATCTTCTTAAAAGAAGTGGCACGCTTGTACGAAATTCCTAAAACGATTGTGTTTGATAGGGACCTGAAATTCACCTCGAATTTCTGGAAAGGACTGTTCAAAGGATTCATAACAAGTCTGAATTTTAGTACAGTGTATCATCCCGAGTCTAATGGACAGACAGAGAGGGTGAACAGAGTAATAGAAGACATGCTGAGAATGTATGTGATGGACAAACCATCAAAATGGGAAGACTACCTGCATTTGGTAGAATTCACCTACAATAATGGGTATCATGCATCGTTGAATATGAGCCCATTTGAAGCACTTTATGGAAGAAAGTGCAACACTCTAGAGAGTTGGGATAATCCAGTTGACAGAGCAGTAGTTGGGCCAAAGTTGCTCAAGGAAATGGAGGACCAAATGATAAAAATTAAGCAGAATTTGAAAGTTGCACAGGACAGGCAGAAACGTTATGCTGATAAGAATAGAACCCACAGAGAATTCAAAGTGGGTGATCATGTTTTCCTGAAAGTGAAAACTAATAGGAGTTCCCTAAAGCTGGGAAGTTGCGCCGAGTTGGCAGCCAGATTTTGTGGGCCATTTGAAATCCTAGAAAGGATTGGGCCAGTTGCATATAAGCTTGCATTACCTACATCTATGACTGTACATAATGTGTTTCATGTTTCATTGCTTAAGAAATATATACCTGATGCTAATCATGTTATCGACTGGAATGTGATTCAAGTGGAACTAGAAGGTGTCATGCAAGTGCATCCTGTGCACATATTGGACAGGAAAAACAAACAGCTCCAGAATCGAGCCATAAAGCATATAAAGGTCCAGTAGACCTGGTACGGTCCTGAGGATGCAACATGGGAGCATGAAAATGTTATGCGGGCAGAGTACTCGCATCTTTTTGAAAATTTTGAAAAGCTTGCAGATGCAGTGTAAAGTTGCATTGAGGACATTGAAGAAATAAGGGGAGGGGGATTGTAATGTCCCCAAGGCCGAGCCCTGTTGTAAATCTTGTTTATGAAATGAATTGTAAATATGTTTTATAGGCTGGTGAGCCAAGTTTATATAAGATGGTGGGATTATGTGATTGTTAGGCCAGAAAGCCTAAGGGTTGAAGGCCAAGAGCTTGATTTTGTACATGTATCAATGCAGAACATTAATAAAATATAAACACACAGATGAATGAGTGATGGAAGACTAAGATTCCACAGAGTGGGCAAGGGATTAGGGGTTGGAAGGTGGGAAGAGGGGTTAAGTGTTGAGCCTAGGGGCTTAAGTCCTTGGGGAATAATATTTTAATATTATTCCAAGGAAGACCATGTGAAATATATGTTTTATCCTAAGTTATTTTGGAATGAAAAGTGACTTCCAAATGGGGAGGAACGCATGCTGATGGAATGCATGCAGTTTCATGGGTGACAAGTGTCAACCCAAGCACATGCAGATAAAACGGTTGAGATGAGCCATGGTGGGGGGGGCACCTCCATTCTACCCGACCGTCTGAGCATGAACTGGTCCGACCTCTGTAGGAGACCTCGTGCATCTTATAAACCATACATCCCCTGAACCAGAAGCCTGTGTTGATTTCGGGAAAAATTATGTGGTTGTTCTAGAAAGCCGGTACACTCCTTCTCTGTTCTAAACCATGGAGTCTGAATCGACCCCTGCATGGAAAACTCATCACACATCCCTGAGAATCTAGAGTGTGAGTCTATCCCGTGTTTCCAGATTGAGAAAACGGAAGTGTCTCGTCCCTGCTAAGCCTGGTTATGTTGTTTCACCTATCAGTAGCTGCCCTGGGGTGTTCATGTCTAGATTCTCGTTGACTGTGGTGGACGTGTAGTATTTGATCTTGTGCGGCTTGTTGGCCAGTTTGTACAACACTCTCTCCAGGTTAGAGAGGTGGTTGAAGTTGGAAGAACAGGTAGCTAGGCCTGTGAGCGACTCTCTCCAGGTGAGAGAGTGTGCAGAGGAAGGAGAGAACTCCTGGAAGGAACCCTGTAGCTTCCACAGAGCTCGAAGACTTCTGGTTCGGTCTGTTGCTGAAACCCAAGGCAAGGGAGGTTAGTAGTTGAAGGACTGTCTAGGTGACAGAGAAGGTGTATACTCCTGGGGTGGAACAGACATGTGGGGAAGGAGAGTCTGTGGGCAGTGGGCATAAGTGGTTCCTGGGAGAGAATCCTTCCTTGTGACTGTGTGTTTTTCCTGTAACCTTAGCCTAGCCTAGGATTCCTTTCCTTGGGGGTGGAGCTTAGTCCCAGCTCCGGGGTGACCCATTGCTAAGCTTGATGAGCAGTGTGGTCTAAGGCTGGGAGGTTCATGGAAGGCTTGCACCTAGTTGGTGGAATTACCATCGTTTCAAAGATAAGTACCACATGATGTTTTAATTACTTTTCTACATGTTTGTGTATTTAAATTTATCATGTATTCTGTTGTGCATACGAATTAATGTTAAAGCCATTGATTATTTATAATAGCAGTAATTCTTATGGTTACTTTGAGTTTAAATGTGTTTCATTTGCTTAAATGCATGTCTTATATATAGAATTAAGTATGAGATTGTTATTCCGCGAAGTAGCACCTGCTCGGCCCAGAATGGGGGCATTACAGTTTGGTATCAGAGCGTTACAGTATGAAAGAGTGTTACATTTTGGTATATCATAGAGCTATAGAATTTGACATTCCTCTATCCTTAGGACCCTACAAACCCTAGCCTCTGTAGTCAACCAATGAAATTCCTACATCTTTGAATCCAAAAGAAATTTGGAAAATTTTTCATTGAAGTAATATTTAGGAGGGATTAATACTCCTACCAACATTAAAAAAAAATGAAAGAAAAAGAAAAAAATAAAAAGGAAAGAAGTTTGAGTTCTATTGAAACCATTGTAAGAGGTATATCTCAAAATATTCCTTGCATCGTGTTGATTCCCTAGATCTACCTCTCAAGTAACCCTTTTTGTTTGGACCCTAGAGTACAATGATTCCTAACATACCTGAACTTTCTCCTTTTAATCCATTAATCTCAATAACAAAACTTGAGAATAACACTTCCACAAAATATGTGGTGGTCCCATTGTTTAGACTCATCACATGGCCAACATAGAGAGACAAAACCATAACTCACATACTCAAAACTGACCTCTCCATAACAGAACTACTGTATATCAAGTCGTTAGGTAGAGTATTAGCGGGTTTCAAATCAATTATGTGATTTAACTGATAGGGCATAGGTTCCCCAATGGGCGATGAAAATATGTCTTTGTTCTCTTCTACTATATTGTCCACCTATTGTTGTTGTGTAGAGAGACCCCATGCAGAGGTTTTGGCGGTTGCAATGACCTTCTTTTCACCTTTTGACTAAACCATAAAGAGGAAAAATATCCTGGTCCGAGAGACCACCTTTCTGCACTATTTCACGGAGATCAAAGAGATTACAATAGTTGGAACTTCCTCTGGTACCCTATAGAGTAGATCTCCCAAAGTAATAATGACACTATGGGTCCTATATTCATAAACAACATGATGCTTCAACATATATATATGGTTTTCCTAACAAAAAATCACAAATTTCAAAGGGGAAACATCACATAATACCTCCTCTTGAAGGGTTTGATGTCGTAGTGCAGACAACATTGTTGGCTAATGCATATGTCTCATCCTTGGCTGGGCCAATCGATGTTGTATGGATAAGGATGAAACTTCATTTTCAGGTTCATTTTCTGGATGACCTCCGCTGAGATTAGGTTCTTCTGGCTACCAATGTCAACAATGAAATGGAGTGGGATCCCCTTCATCCACATCTGTGAGTGGAAGAGGCGCTCCCCTTTTTTAGGATCCTCAGGTTCCTCTGGTTGAAATTTTGTGGTAGCGATGGTGACACTAGGTTCTTCGTAAATGATCCATTTACCTTTTTCAGTTCTGAATCAGATTCTAAGTCATCATCTATCCATGAGGCTTTTGTCTTAACCAAGAATGATTGTTTGGAGAGACATTCATCATTATTTTTCCAAGGTATTTTTTGGAACTTGCACCACTTTCTAGTGTCCTTCTTCGAATTCCCATTAACCTTCTCTACTGGTGGCTTGGACTAGTTGTCTTGGGACTAGCCCTCCTTGTTGTGTCATTTTCCCTAGGAGACAGGACCACCCTTACCAAGCTTCTATTGCGATGGGTTTGCATAATCAAAATTTCACTTAATTTTTGCTTGAAATTCTACTCAATCTTGATAGCATATCGATAAGTGGCTCCTAGTGAGGATATTTACAAGAACTCCATATTTTTTTAGATGTACCTATGTAGGCCACTGCGGTACTTCAAAACCAAGTGTCTCTCAGAGTCTTTAATATCAAGCTTTGTGTGCAAGGTATGGAATATGTTGGTGTACTCCAACACCATATGGTCTCTCTCCTGATGCAGAGTTGTCCATATTATGTATTGGTCATCATAGTTTCCAATAGGGTAGTATTTCTCCTTGAGGGCATCAACAAAATCCGCCCAAGTGGGTCTTGGCCCAAAAATTGCAGACTCATATTCAACATGTTTCTCATAGTAAGTCTCCCACCAATCTCTGACATGGGAAAGGGCCTTAAGGAGCACGAAGGTGATTTTATCACCGTTGGAAATTTTTTCGATAAAGAAATAACCCTCTAGCAGACTTAACCATTTTTCCAAAACATCGACATCTATCTACCCTTCAAATAAATGAATATAAAATTTAACTTGTACCTTAAAGGGTGTCACACCTATGAAGTGATTGTTGATTTAAGGTTCCCCCATTGTTGTTGGAAGTCATAGAAGGATATGGAAGAAATTATACATCATATTGTTCCTCTATCGCGTGGGCGCTTCCTTGATCAATAGTTTTATAGAATCTCTTGCTCCATCATCCCTCTTTTCTTCCGACATGGGAGGTTGTTGGGGTAGGTGAGAACAAATTTCCTTCAGATAAATAAGCTCGAGACCCAACTCTCTATACACTGAATTTGTCGAGGAAATGCACTAAGAATGACAAGGGGTAGACTGCTCTGATACCACTGATCCAAATTATTTTTAGAACGACATGAAAGAATAAATATAACAAATATAAAACAAGGAAATACATAGAGATATTGCAAGAAACACAATAATATAGTAAAAATCATATTTTAGTAATGATTATCTGGAATACAAAAGACTCTAAAATGCAAAGCACACAAGCTATCTAGAATGGTGGTAGCTCATCTCTGAAGAGAAATGTGTCGGCTACACTCATTCACAAGAAGATGATTAGAATGAGTCTTCAAAGGCATTTTTTTAACATAAATCATGAATGAGAAAACCATTATCATTCAAGACCCTAACCTCGAAAGATGAAAGTCCAAAAGGTTTGTGGGCTCAGATGGGGGTAGTTGATGCGTCGACTTCCCTAGGGTGTAATGTTTTCATACGATCTCCATTTAGGGCACTTGATACCTCATCGGAAAGTTCTAGCCGAGGATTAACATTCCAAACGTCCCAATACATCCTAGTATGGAACTATTAGGTGATGCCACGTCAAAAAAACTTAGTTTAGGGCCTTAAAATAGCCCCAAAAGTTTGGGACCCGAAATATTGTAGAAAATTCATCAAAATGGAAGTTGTAATTTGAGCCAGTAGAATAGGTGGGCGGCCACCAATGTTCACCTGGATCATAATTATTAAAATCTGCATCACATAAAGACATAGTTGTACATGAAATGTCTACTTGAGACATATAAATGTCAAAGCTACTCATGATTGTATATCATATCATTCATATATTATTCAATTTTTATATATTATTTGTCCTATATATATTTCTATCCATTGTCCTTCTTATGTTGGATATTTCGCAGTGAATGAACATTGTTCATTTTAGAAACAAAAATGTTATTTAGACATCGATCATGATACCAATTATTTGTGCTATGATATTATATATTAAATTGCAACACAAGGAGATAGGCTCAAATTAGCAAGGTTATATTTCTTAGGAATAAAGGAAATTATGAAGGTGGAGTATAAACCCCACAAAATATTTCCAATACTCATTGAATCCTATATTACGATCATTATAACCTCTTTTATCAATCGATAAATCTCCCATAAGAGATTCACTACCCATCCATTAGGCCTAGGACTCTTTTCTTTTTTTAATTGTGAAGCATTATTTGTAACTCTTCTTTAGAAATTTCCTTCATAATTCTCTCTTTACCTAGATCAGAAAAAAAATCCTATGAAGAAATATTTGACTCTCTAGAAACTTGGTAATATTTACTCTATCATCTTTAAGTAGATATGACCAAAATGATCCACTCCTATTGTAACCATGTCTTTGAAGGAACAACCTTTTGATGCATAATTTATTTGGATTCCCCATATAGTATTTTAATTCTTTATAGTAAAAAACTTTGTGTTATCATCTCCTTCTAAGATCCATAAATATCTTCTTTAATTGCCCAAAATTCCTTTGTATATGCAAGAATATTCGTCCTTTTCTACTCCAATACATTCAAATTTTCTTTTAGGGTCTCATCTATTGCTTCTACATATTCCCTATCTTAAGATTTAGAAATTTGGTGCTCTAAAGAAACCAAATCTTTTCCATCCTTAACTCTTTTGATATAAGGCTATGAAGATGTCACTTTCTTGACATATTTGAGGTCTTAGGGAAAGCTAAATACTAGTTAGTTGTCTTTGAAAATCATCAAAATTCTTCCATTCCTTTTAATTAAATTAAAAAATGACCATCCTCCAACCAAGAAGGATTAAACTTAAAAGGACCTAGGGGGCTTATCGTCCTCCTTTGCAAACTGAATGAACATGGGATATGATTTGATACCTCTCTAGATTTAATCCCATAGATAACCTTGGATATTTTTTCCTAAACTAGATCTTTTGAAATGAGAAATTGATCTAACATTTTAGCAACTCATTCCTCCCTTGCCCTTTGATTCCTCCTTATGGGTGTCCTTTTGATGGGTTCTACATCTAGCCATCCTAGTTACTCCATATTATTTATAAAAAATATGTGCCAATGCATTTTCCCT
Organism: Picea engelmannii; assembly: GCA_009831015.1. Classification (NCBI taxonomy): domain Eukaryota; kingdom Viridiplantae; phylum Streptophyta; class Pinopsida; order Pinales; family Pinaceae; genus Picea; species Picea engelmannii. The sequence goes on from ML783702.1 coordinate 98,671, forward strand.
AGGTGCATTACCCCATATTTCATCCCTTCTTTTGGTAAAATTAAAGTCCTCTCCTAAAATAACATTTTTCCATCTCAAAGAAACATAATTTGGAAGTAGACCCTCTAAATAAACCACCCTATTTTCATAAGGTAAATAAATTTTCACCACAAAGAACACTTCCCCCAACTCCAACAAGGTAAATTTTACTCTATTTCTTGAGTCAAGAACCATAAAGCTAGTTAGTTCCATCGATTGTTTCCTCCATACTGTAATCAATCCCCTTGAACTACCTATAGAGTTAACAATGAGAAAATCTGAGTCTTTCATAAATTTGGATGGATCCATTGAGCTCTTTCCCTATACCCATCATCTTCTATAATAAAATCATGTCAAGCTATGTATCTCAATGTTTCTATGAAGAATATCTTTATTTGAAGGACTACTTAACCCTCTCAACATTGAATTTCATAATGATCATGGTAAACCCTCCTCTTGGCTATAGCATCTAAGATCCTCCATAAGTTTTTTTTCTTTGCCTTGATGAATTTCCTTTATTTCTTTACTATCAACTAAAAATATGTGATATTTCTAGCCCCTCCCACCATCAAATTTTCCATTTGCATCATCTAGACTAAGACCCCCTTGAGTCCCAAACTCTACCTTTATCACCCAAGGTGTCTTAGGTCTTAAGGTATAACCAAGTAGACTTTAGGAAAAATAGTTAGTTCTTAATATATCAAAGTACCACCTTTATAGGCCCCATAATTATCCTAGGAATTCCCGTTGATTTTAGGATCCTCAACTTCCCTATGCCCAACATCTCCCATAACAAGATTAGAAATAAAATGCTCCACATTAAGTATATTCCCAAATTTCCCAAATTTTAGAACAAAAGGAGATTGAACCCGATGAATTCTCATTTTTTACAATATTACACCACCTGGATCGCTTATGGAATCTATAAGAAATAAACTTAGTAGGAGTAATTGGAAGAGACTTACTTGAATCCCTTCTTTCAACTATTGAAGCAATGAGTTTGACCCATCTTCCATTTCTTCATATCTTGATACTTTTTTCTTACCATCCTTAGGCACCCTTTAGACTAAATTTTCATCAAAAACTTCCTCCATTCCCCTCCTTTTTGTATATAAAATACTTTCATTTGATTGTGTGGGTGATATTTTTCCTACACATCCATCACCCACGTTTTATGTCTCCGAAAAATGAATACTTGTGGTTGAAACCCCAACACCCTATTCCATTGAGGTATCAATATCCTTCTTCCTCATAAATTTCTTCGTCATCTTAAGGGAACAATTTGAGACCATGTGGCCATATATATGACACCTCATGCACCAAAAGGGAACCCCTATGTAGTCCAAGACATGATAGTGTTGATTTTATTTTAGCTCAATTACCATGCCTACTACTCAACCTTTGCTAATGTTCACTTTGACCAAAATTGGGGAAATTGAATATATATATGTGTGTGTGTGTGTGAGTATTGAAAATTATAATTTGCCTCCACAAAAGAACCAATGGAGTTCCCAATAGACCTAAAAACATCCCGAGACAAAAAATTCCAATGGAAGACCTAGAAGTTTAACCCATATTGCTTGAATTGGCAAAAGGGCTCAGCCTATTTGGAAAAAGTGTCGAATACCTCCACCTCCATATCATACTCAATATTTTCTAACCATCCTTATCTTCCTCAAAAATAAAAACCATCTAATCTTGAACCAACATATGAAGTTCTAGAACATAACCTAAAATCAATACCCACAACAACTCCAACCACCCCTTCACAAAACCCCCTCACACTCACACCATGTGACAAAAGATTCATCTAGTCAATGTTGAGCTAACTATATGATGCACATTCACATCTTCTCAAAAAACCATCTTAGCCCTCTTATTCCTTTGCTTCACGCACTTTTTTCCACGACTTTGTGACTTGACTTCACCTTACCTTTTTCATCCCCAAGCCTACAAAGTTGAGATGCATTACATTGCACCCTACTAGCCCTAGCTTCTTCAACTTCACCTTGGAATATAAGGTCAAACCTTTGGACCACATTTGATGGCTTATCAAATTCCTCCTACACCCCTAAACTCTTTTTCGGTTTGCTAATAGTTTTCTAAAGGAGGAAGACAATGAGAAGGTCTCTAGATCCCTAAAAAAGTTAAGAGAAGCACTCCCACTATTCTTGTCGCCCTCCACAAGTACCTTGGAATAAATATATATGGCAAACTCATAAAAAATGCCTCTAACATTTGACCTCAGCATGGAACTACTCTGGGTTTGGGTTTTGGGTGACATTAACCTGAAGTCTTTGACTCCTTGCCTCTAGGCTTTCACTAAGAGAGAAAGGATCCCGGGTAAAAATGTCCTCTCCTAGAGCCGTGGCATATCCTCCTAGCCCAACTCAGAGATAAAACAAAATAACTCAAACATGGTATAACGATGAGGTTCCGTGGCATATCCTCCTAGCCCAACTCAGAGATAAAACAAAATAACTCAAACACGGTATAGCTATGAGATCATTCAAGCATATGCGGTAAGGTCTGAATTTGGGTGTTAATGAATTTAACATGTTTTATTTACAATTTTAATTTAAAAAGAGAGAAAACACAAACCCAAAGTACAATATTTAACCCTTCAATCAAAAAAGTGACACCATTTAAGATGCGTATCCTTCCGATCTAATTGCTGCTATGACAGCCAGTTTTTTAAATTACAATTATACAATTTAATTTGTGAAACAGTAGGGCATTTGAATGCGATCGGTTCAGTTGGCGTGGACGGCAACGATTCAGACGAGTCACGTATCATAAATCAGATTCAGCATTTTAGCTTAGAGCACAAACAGAATTGGAAGTGTTATCGTAGAGCAAAAACAAAATAATCGCAATCTATCGTGTTCATAGTTTGTAGGTTTTTAACTGTTTTAATATTTCCTAACATTTTTCCAAGAGAAAATTGCACATTATATTGATAATAATATAATCAGTTTACAAAATCAATTCATGACTAACAAGATTTTTTAAAAAATCTTGCTTAACTCAGTATAAGTCTAAATATCATACTCTAAAAAACATTTTATCACTGTCTCAACAGACTCAGAAAAACTACATAGATGCAAACTAGCATGCAGGTTGCAAAAAGAGATTCGTTAAAAAAAACCAGAAGTTGATCGCCCCCAAAGGACCTCAAAGTGTTTATCAAACACCGTACGTCCCCAAGAGACCTCAAAGTGTTTACCAAAAACATCACACGCCCCAGTGAAGACCTCAAAGCTCTGACCCAAAACTCTTCTTGCCAAGGAGAAAAAACCACAACAAAAAAACTTTAAAAGTGCACTCGAATAGAAAACAAAAACACTATCGAAATTATCCCTGAGCTGGCTGCCTATATGCAGTCCCGCTCGCCCTGAAGAGATACACACGCCCACCAAACACCAGTGTTGTCGGAACACACGCCCACCAAACACCAGTGTTGTCGGAACGCCTTGAAGCGCCACTCGCCCTTGTAATAGCTTGCTCCACAGTCCACCGAGCAGCCTCGCCCGAGTTCATGCGCACCCTGCTCGATACAGGCCCCGCTCGTCCATGCCTCAACTCTTGCACTTCTCGCCGCTGGCCCAAGCACGCCCAAACACACAACTCGCTTGCCGCCTCCGCATGCCAATCCTCGCCGCACACCTCTCTTGCCCGCGCAGAGCTCATCATCCTGTAGGATTTCTGGGTTGCGGCTAGCGAAACCCTAGCCGCAGAGCCCTCGCCCTAACATAACTCCATAATATTATCTCACTTAGAGTCTCTTAGTTAAAACATTAGTTGTATACTTTAAGACATTAAATGTATACTTAGCTTCATAAGTCTAGTTTAACAATAGAGCCTTCTATTTTTTTTATTTTTTTTCTAAAACTTTTAGGTATTATATAATTATACATTATTGTATAATTATTTTAATTTATACATTAAAATAATGTAATGATTAATGTATAATTACTTTAATATATACATGAAAATAATGTAATGATGTATTACTAAATACATTAAAATCAATGTATTTTATGTACCATTAATTATATATTAATTTATTTGTGTATTAATATTTTAAGATAGTGTTTATTAATGTATTTAATGTATCATTTTATTAATGTATTAATAAATAATATATTAATATATTACATTATTAATGTATTAATCAATTAATATTGTACATTATATCATAATGTAAATTAATAAGTTAATCTATACATTACATTTATACATTATTATTATATTTTTCATTAATGTAATAATTAATTAATACATTAATTATATATTAATATTTTAATGGTTGTCCCCAAGGCATGTCGGTTGTTACCTAGCAACAACCACTTTAAAAAAGTGTTTGACATACCTCAAGTGGTTGATATACGTCGATCAACATCAATTTCCACCTTTCCAAACTAATGGCTTTGATTCATGTATATCAACCACTTTTATAAAGTGGTTATTGCTAGTATTTAGAAAGTGAGACTCCCAAGAGGACTTGTATTATTGAGTTCATTTGTTTTGGTAGATCCTAGTGTTTGCATATTTTCTAAGATGTATATGACTTTGGTTTCTTGTTTATCTTCTAAAAATTCTATCTTATGTTGAATGATATGTGGACAATGGAGCTTTAGAAAAATGAAATATGAGAGCTATTTATTTAGCACCATTCAAGGGGAAAATGGAGGCATGACTATGGAGATTAGTGACGGTGCCACTTTATCCCATGATAAGAGCTAACTTGATTTCTCTTCAAATGCATTCAGGTGGTGTTCTTGAGCTGAATGATATTCTATTAGTCCCTGGTTTAAGGAAGATTCCTTTTTCAATTTCTTGTACAATAGATGTATAGTGGAGAGTTTCTTTTGAGGGACAAAGTACTTCATTAATGAGTGTAGCCTAACTAGTCCTAGGACTCTCGCTAGAGGGGCAAGAGAGGGTGGTATTTTATTCTAAT
>ML783702.1:124415-137659 GCA_009831015.1 Picea engelmannii
TCACATAAATGCCTTCCTATCTACTAATACAATACAACCGCACTTGGCTTTGAATGCCTCATCCAAACGACGGCGCAACAATCTCCAAAGCATTTCAAAAATGTGCGCGCTGGCACTGTCCAGCTGTAGGTTCTTTCTCCGTGTGCGCGGGCTCGCTTGATGACGTGTAGATGCTCCTGCATCATTGATGGAAGATGATGTTAAGGTTGGCTCTAGGATTGAAACTAATGGAATTATTGTATAGTACAAGGCAATAATTGATGGAATCTCTTAAATATAGGGAGGTACTAGTGTACTCTCTCATATAGAGGGAGTTTCCCATGATGTTGCTCTTACTTTAGGAGTCTCTCAAGATGTTGGAATTGACCTAATTTAGGTTGTCTCAATTGCTAGAGGATTCGAACTACATGAGAAGGATTTCCATGATGATAGGAGTTAATAGACTTGTATAGGTTGTTACATATACCACGATATTGGTATTCTAGTATCAAGGAGTTGATTTGCACAAATTTATATCATTGTGACTTTGATAGATGTAATCCACTTGTGTTGACATTCTACGAAGTTGTGACTATATTTATTGTATGTACTAGATAGCTCATGATGTGATGTTTGTTGATTTTTTCATGTAATGTTGACATGGAGGATGATGTAGTTTCAAGGGTTGCTTCTGTTCCAAGGTTATGTTCCTTCATATTCATAGGTGGTCAACGTTATTTGGAGTGACAACTTCTTTATATGTGATATTGGTTGATTCTAGAATTGCAATGGGTATAGATTTGTAGGTGGAAGATTCATTGGATTTTTAGAGGGAGTCAATGGGTTTATATATAAACACTTTCCTCATAAAGAGGGATTTCTAACTTTTGGGGTTACTCTAAAAGACTTTACACCATGTTTGTGGGTGCTTCATGATATTTTGTGTACATGGTGTATGATCAGATGTTACTGTGGGTGACATCACGTTATAGCATGGAATGTGTACTTTGGAGTGAATTGCTTGACTTGTGTAGGACTACATGTTAAATTTTCATTAGTTTTGTTAACATTAGATTTTCCATAGCATTTTGATCTTATTTTAACACTCAATAACCATATACTGAAATATATAAGCAACAGATAAACAAGCACAAGAAGACACAAACATTTATCCTCGAAAAACCCCAAACTCGAGGGAAAACCCAACCAACTTTTCTTAGATAGAATATTCCAATGCAACCATGAACAAGCTCTATTCACAAGAGAAAACCAACAATGAAGAAACTATGATAACAAATACTTATCTCTTCTTCTTTCCAAACCCTAGCGAGGGTAGAAAACTCATCAACACCATATAAATGGCACCAAGATAGCACACCATAGAGTTGGCACCAAGATAGGTGAATCACTAGAACTGGCACCACAGAGTTGGCGCTACTTGTAACTGGTAACTACAACTACTACTGCAAATGCTACTACTAATGCAATTGCTACTACTAATGCAACTGCAACTGCAACTGATAATTGGCATGAAGCAACTGAAAAACACAACACAACCTTAGTGCAAATCCTCTAGAGGTAGCACACAAGAGAAATCACCAATAAGCTCCAAGAATATCCTTCCCCAAGTGGGGCGAACTCTCCAAGAGAATTAGAGACTAGAAATAGTGAAATTGTTGCAACTGCAGCTACAACTGCCTAGTGTGCACTATAGAAGGAGAAATGTCTGATTGTACAAATGAACTGACCCAGAATTGTATTTATACTAATATGGTTGCATGTCTAGGGATGACTTCTTATTCTGGGTCTTCAAATTTACTTTATTATTTCTATGGGTTGACTTCTCTTCCTGAAAATTATATTTCCACTTTATTATTATTTCCTATGGGCCAACTTCTCTTATGTAGTCTTCTATTTCACTTTATTATTTTCTTGGCTATTCTTCAGTTGTTCAATGGTCTTGCTTTGACTTCTTGGAATCTTCTTCTTCTCTAAGAAAATTTTTCCAGGAGAGAATACCTCCCACAACTACCAAAACATCAACACTCCCTCTTAGCTAGGGATATATTCTTCCACGATTTTTTCTTCTACTAGTCCAATGACTACTCTTCAATCATCTAGTAGCCCCACGACTACCACCATGGCATAAACATCTCCATCCTCTACCATAGTCTATATGACTATGTTGTAATCAACTAGTAGCACAAAGCTACTACCATGCTCTCTAGAAATCAACTAACAACACAAAGTTGCGACCATGTTGTCACGAATACATAGAAATTAACTAGTAGCACTAAGCTACTACCATGCTATCCAACAATCAACTAGCAACACAAAGTTTCCACCATGTTGTCACAACTACATGGAAATCAACTAGTAGCACTAAGATACTACCATGATATCCAATAGTCTCTCATGACTATGCAACAATCAACTAGTATCACCAAGATACTACCATGCCATGAGCCATAGTCATGATCTGCATTCAACTAGTAGTCATAAGAATACTACCATGCAGTTCAATAATCTCCATAACTATGCAACAATCAAATAGTAACACTAAGCTATTGCCATGCCATAATCCATAGTTATGATCTCTGTGACTATGCAACAATCAACTAGTAGCACACAACTACTACCATGCCATCAACCATAGTCACACTCTATCACTATGCAATGATCAACTAACAACACACAACTACTACCATGCCATCAACCATAGTCATATCCTACAATCAACTGGTAGCTACAAAATATACCACCATGTAGTTCAACAATCTCTATGATTAGGCAACAATAAACTAGTAGCACACAATTACTACCATGCCATCAACCATAATCATAGTCTGCATTCCCTATGGCTATGCAACAATCAACTAGTAGCACACAACTACTACCATGCCATCAACCATATTCATAGGAAATTATCTCTATAACTATGCAACAATCAACTAGTAGAACACAACTACTACCATGCCATCATCCTTAGTTATAGTCTCATCTAGTAGCACAAATCTACTCCCATAGTCTCCACGACTATGCTACCATGTTTCTCCTCTCCTAGTAGTCACATTCACACATATCCATTGGGAAAACTACTACATTATTACCTTAGTCACTCCACATGACTAATCTGGGAAACCCTTGTCCAAGGGTAATCCTGCTAGATGAGAAACACCACACCTCCCTCTCAACAAGGGTGGACATTCTACATCACACCAACCTTGTCTCTAAAGTAATCATACTTCACTCTAGGCAGAGGCTTGGTGAGAATGTCTGCTATCTGTTCATCTACAGATATGCACCCGAGCTCCAAAATGCCTCTCTACACCTTGTCTCGACTCTCGTATGTAATGGCATTTTATCTCTATATGCTTTAACTTGTGATGAAATACAGGGTTCGCTGAAATCTTCACACAACTTTGATTATCAAAATATATCAAAGTTGGCTCCAACTCTAGATCAAATAACCATGCAAGCAACCTAACATAGTTACCAACTTAATAATAACTGTGACCTCAAAACGAGAACTTTGGCCCAAAAAACCCATATTTTTGCATAAAAAACATCAAAATCAACCCCCAAATCAAAAAGTGGTGTTATCGGTAGCGCCATTTTTTAAAACAGGGTCAAAAATACAACATTTTTCAAACATGGCCTTCAAAACTTAGATAGTAGCTCAGAAAAACCTTAAAATCAACAACTAAAAACAAAAAGTTGTTTTTGATTTTTTTTTTCTTTTCAAAACACTAAATTTTGAGAACATTTGAAATCTTATTTTTATCGCTTGGTACCATTAAAACCAAAACCTCAAAATCAACCATCAAATTGAAAAGTACTTCTACCGGTAGCACCCATTCTAAAATTGGGGTATTAAAATGACACATTTTTATAATGTGGTAAAAGAACTCATCATTAATATAAACAAAATTATAAAAACAAACCTTAAAGGTTTACTTTTTAAATGTTATTATCACGCAAAGCACAAGGTAATACATAATGCCATGAAAATATCACAATATACTTTAAAAATTCAACGACACTTTTTAATAATTTTTTCCTTTTAATAATAAAAAAGTAAATACAAGTTACATTGAATAAAACATAAATAATTTCTTAAAAGTTTTTTTATATTGACCATATTCAAAACATATGAGGTAAGAAATTTTATTGTATTATCCATAATAAAAAAACATATCATTCATAAAACATAAAAAAAGATTCATAACTTCATGTAAGATCATATGTAAGTTCAATGCTCTTTTTTAGTTACCATACAAACATCATATAAATAAAAAAATCTTAAAATGTTCCATACACTTATTCAGATTGACGCATGGTTTCTGAAATACCATCAGAGTCTACATTGTATTGAGATGAATGTTTTGATGAAGATGTAGATGATCCATACTCTTCTCTATTATCGATGAATGCACCATCTGAGTCTACATGCATGCCCAACATGTCAGATGTCAAATGCCCTTTTGATCTACGACTAGGTTCAACATACTCCCATCTTGAATTTATTTCTTGCGGAAAAAACATCTTGATAATATCTATTGTCTTTGAGCGAAGAGTTCCTCTCTTTGTCAAATTGAAGTCATAAACAAGTATGTCAACATCGTCTAATTTTAATAGGTCAATGCGACAATGAGTTGTATTTTGACCCTTTCTTTTTCTCTTTCTATTGACATGTTTCTCAACCACCATATCTGGATTGTACACACCATTGAATGGGTGTGTACTTGTTGCATACCAATGCACTTCAATTGCAACAACATCATCATTTTATTTCTCAATCTTTATAGCCTTTCCTATCCAGAATGGATAACCATGTGGATCCTCAGTCGCTAAAACTGCAATCATGCTACCCTCCTTAATATCTTGTACTGAACCCCTGTAAATGTCCTCCATGGCTTCACGTTGTGAACATGACATTCGCGAACCAATATACATATCTCTTTCCTCTGCTTGTGTAATCTCAATAGTACCTTGAGATTCTTGAACTTCAACAATGTTTGTTTCTTCGAATTCGTTTGGCATATTTTGTGGCCATTGAAATGGAGTCGTCAACATTGTATCTTCATTTGTTGAGATTGAAATTATGTCAGTTTGACTATTGAAAAAAGACTCCCACCAAACATAATCAACAACATCAAAGTACTCATATGTGTCCTTAATGGACTTTTTAATTTCTTCGAGGCATTCAAAATAATCTACATCTCTATTACGCCTTTGTGCATTATGGATTTCAGCAACTGATTGTAAAAATAATAAATTTGATGAAAAAATTGGATGATCTGGAATGAACTTCAAAAATGATAAACCTGATGAAGGCCCCCATTCTATATTAGTTGAATACTGCTTTCCCCATATAAGTGTTTTCCCATCAATTTTTTTGAAACAAAATTGATGTTGGAATCTAATGTCATTAAGCTGCTCAATACATTTTTCTTCACGATGTGATCCCTGAATAAATATTTGCATGTCAACAGTTTCTTCTAATATATGAAAAACAGACTCTAGAATGTATGCTTTCTTGATACATTCAATCAATGATGGTAGGCTTCCAACATTTTTCCTCTTCAATGTTACGGAAAAATGAATGAACATTTGATCAATATGATCATGAGTGTGTCCAACAAGAAGGAAACCAACTTTCACCTTTTGAAATATTCCCATTCAACAAGCATGCTTAGATATCCAAACACAATTTGATTTTTATTTTCACGACTAGTGTTGTCCAACTGTAGATAGAGAACTTGAGGAAGAATTCCAGACTAGTGAGTAAGCACATGATGAATTATGGTGATGGTCATATTTGCATCATTATGAATATTTGGAGCTGTGAAGTGAACCCTTGGACACATTTTTCCATTGAAAACCATACAACCAACCAAGTGAAACTGAATGAAATTCTCTTCCTATAATTTTTCGGTGTACGGACAAAATGTGGTAGAAGTGTTTTCTTCTGGTCCATGCCATCAATTATCATACCTAAATATTTGTTTGGAGCATCATAACACTTCTTCCAATGTTTGTGCAACTTTTGTATTTCACTTTATTGTTGATTCCGATGTTCTTGAAGTGCTTTGATTATGGAATTTGCACATGACATAAAATGGAAATATTGATCGTATGTTTTCATAGTTGATAACTATTCAATTAAAAAAAAAAAAAAATAGTAAATACATACCTCTTTCGGCCCCTTCAAATTTATCTCTTCTTGATTTAAGAGTAGCACATATACTAAAAATCCCCATCCTTGACTTCTTAGGAATACGAACATTGTTGAATTGTTTCTTCGATATTCTTGTAAAATATGCATATGTAATAAAATTACCCTTTCCTTCAACATCTTCAACATATCCTTTGTACAAGTTGTAGATTTTCCTCCTTGAAAAATTATCTGGAATATGTATTGTGTCTCTATCTGGCATACACTCTCCATGTTTGGAAAATAAATCTGTAACATCTCCCTCGTGCGCGCACTGAGCGAACTTATTCTTTGAGGAAACTTGCTTGCAAGAGATCCAGATTATTATACCTTTGACCGTTGATTATTACTATGAGGCATTATGGATGTGATTATATGTTATTTTTCTATATTGACTTAGATAGGTGCTATTGACTTGGTTCTCCTGAGTGTGCAAAATTTGGACCTCGAGGATGCTGAGGCATCGATGAAACCCTTGGACTCTCGATCGAGACAGGGAGTGGACTATTGGGGTTTGATTGTTGTATATATATGACGTTTGTATATATGATTAGATGATATGATTATGGATATTATTTCTAACATGATTCATTGATGATGCAGGTTGACGATAGCTTGCCGACCAGACTCACATGTGGAGTAGAGGGATCATGCACGATAACCAGAGATGTTGAGGGAGAGGTTTGGATAGCAGCCCTACCATAGCCTACTAGAACTCCCATTGTAGCTCGAACTGTAGGTTAACGACTACCTAGTTCGAGAAGACCCACGATGTCGTGAGGGTAGACTGCGACAGTCGCTCACGATGATTCTAAGGGGCGCGCAATAAAGCAGGGGCCTTATTCCTTAGAGGCCCTTAGTCTCCCACAAGATCACCTGGCGGAGTATTGACTCCAGGGATTTTTTATGTCTACCAAGTCAGTCAAGAGGTGAGTGGCACCCTTGGAGCACGGAGTGCGTCTTGAAGGGTACATCACGCAAGGGAAACAAATTGAGGCGAGTGGCACCCTTGGAGCACATAGTGCATCTTGAAGGGCACGTTGTGTTGTTAAATAATAAATGAATAAACCTATATGGACTTAGAACGAATAATGTGATGAGAAATATTTTAAACAATTTACCTAATAAAATGTCACCCAAACTAGGAAAATAACATCTAAGTCTAAGTGATACTTGTGATATATATATATATGATCATCATCATGATCATTCATCATGTGACGAGAAGGGGGTAAGCAATTCAATTGATTTATAAAAGTCTTTTGGGGGATAAAATTTAAAAAGGGGAAATAATTGTTTTGTTATATTATGCTAATTAAAAATTTATTAATTAAAAAGGAAAAGGGGAAAAAGGTAATTTTCTGCAGATGCCATTTTGAATTTTAATGAAAGGGGAAAGAGGGAAATTTAAAAGATTTAGGAAACTAGGAAAAAGAGGGAAACATAAGGAAAAAGCAAAAAGACTAACTTAGTAAGGTATCTAGCATTTAAGAACTTTCTAAATTGAACTCAACTAGTGATTTAGTAAGGGGGTAAGTCATTAAAATGTGTAAGGTAATATGGGGACACCTAGGAGCGATTTTAGGAATGATTTTAGGTGGGTGAGGGAAATGGAGTAAACAATTAATTAATGAAATTAATTTATGGTGCAATGAAGGGGATGGGTGACACATGTACGAGGAGGAATTTTATGAATTAAATTTCTGATCAATAAATTAAATGGGATTTTGGGAAATTAAATGACTTAGAACTCTATATAAAGGAGGGAGGAGGAGGATGATGGATCTCCTATGTGAAACGTAATGTTACGCTGCAGAATTTTAGACTTGACTGACTTAGCTTGTGGGAGTTGGGATACCTAGCTCGGTGAGGCGTGGTATCTTGGCCTTGCGAGGCGAGTTGGGAGCTAATTTATCTTTGTTTCAGTGTGCGTGGCCCCTTTGTGGCTCGGGGGGCTAAGGGGGAAGAAGAGTACCCGTAGCGTTGGCTGGGAGGTACTGATGAAGTCTCATCGGTCGACAAGCAGGAGAGGCACGGAGCGCATGGGACAATGACTCAGAGCGGATGAATTGGGATATGGTACGCTTACTTGATTCTTCATGGTAGATTCTCATTATACCTCACACTTTCAATTCTGTATTTTTAATTGGGTAAAGAAAATGTTTGACTTAGCATTTTAATGGATAACTTAATTCCCCATAGCCTTAAGCTCATTGTTGATTGATTCCATTGGCTTTTGATCCCTGCATGTTGTGACCACCCTATGGTTTTATTGATTTTGTGATGAGTTTGCACTTCTTACTTCACCCTCATCCCTAGTTCATCAGTCCTTGCCTAAGCAGTCGGCCAACAGTCGGATTGACGGTTGTCACTTCGTTGTTAATAGACCTATAGATCCTAACGCCCTGCTTTTCTATGCGTGGATGATGAGCGAAGGATGTGTTTTTCTAGTCGTCTACCCCTATTGATTGTTCTTGGTTGATTGATGGTCTTGCGCCTTGTTGCGATTGATTACCTCTGCGATTGTTTTTCCTTTCCTGCTGCGAACCACTTATGATTCTCTATGTTTGATCTCCACATTTTTAATACCCTTCCTTGCCATTATTTAAGTCTGCGTTTTTAATGAATTTCCTAGCAACATTACTGCGTGGTTTTTTATTCTTTTGGTCTGTGATTTCCGTCTGCGAGTATTTACTTTGATGAAGAATTTTCTTTGACTTGGCCACACTGGGCTGCGATTGATTCTAGGGACGACTAAATACATTTATCATCTTAACTCTGCAATTTCATTCCATATAGACTGGAGAATTTCACTGTGATTTAATACCCTGACTGTGATTTCTCCTCTGTGATTTCATGTCCTTATGCTAGAAATAGCTTCCATTTACTCTGCGAATGATTTGGGACCACAATTTTTACCTGTAAATTGTTCCTGAATCTCATTTTTTTTTACAGCGACCCTTGTGTGAGTACAACGAATTTATGGTGTTTGGTAAGTAGCTTGTTCTTCTGGTAGCGGGATTATTGGTAGGGACTGTCTCTTTATACCAACGATTTCCCTAATTACCCTATGGACAACGAACTGTTTTAGATAGCAACTTTTATTACCCGTACTATGCATAACCCAACACAACGATAATAATATCATGTTGTTAACCTTTAGACAAGAATCATGTCTTACACAACATTATTGTAGTCAACTCAGCCATGGAGTTTAGACAGTGTTTTACTCTGTCTTGTAATTAGTTGTATTTCCTGACTGTGATTTAGTTCTGGTTCTTGAGTAGACTGCATTATTTTAATGTTTTCTTTTTAGTTTTTGCAAACTGCGCAAAGGATAGTCTTAGATCTGCATTGATTCAGGCATCTTTGTGGTACACAACCACTCTACATTAATAACATTGATTGTATGGAGTGAGGAGCGGCTTAATTGTATCACAACAAATCTATTGTAAGTGAGAGTGACAACGAATTGATGTACATGGTGAGACTGAGTTATAACCGGTGTCGTGTGTCTGGTATACCTTGACAGCGAGTTGTATGATCATGGTATCACCATGCGATTTAACCGTTAAGCCTTTCCCTTTGGTTTATATTGCGTTTATTTTTGTGAATACACCTTGCTGTGTACCTAGAGCCTCCTTGCGGTTTGCTTCAAATAGCGATACCTCACAACATATCTTTGGGATGTCCCTAATTTCATCCTTCATTTTTAGTCAACAATAAGCCTGGAAGCAAGTAATTTTTATGGCATTAATGAGATATACAACAAATTGTATGCAGGCAACAATTGTTGCAAACTTCCTTGAAGTAGTTAGCACCTTTATTTTTTATCCTATCTGCATTTATAGATAGTGATTTCCTTATATTTTTTTCAGTTTTATAGGACAACAACTTACATTTAAAAGATAGCAATTTTGAATGTCAACGATTAATGATTTCAATGTATTGATAGAGATTTAATAATCACAATATCGTTGTAACTATCCCTACACTCAAACATTTCAGAATTTAAACTCAGCAGTCACAACTGATAGACAACTATTCTTCATTCCGACAACAAATTATTGTTGATCATGATTTACTCATTGGTATCATTTGACATCTTTTTAAATGCAAATGTAATAGACACCCTGACATTGTGAAGCGTTAGTCTTAGTTGTAATTATATATTTTACTCAGTAAAATTTTGGACAGCATTAATTTATTTGATAATGTATTTGATATTTTCTTTACGCAGCGAAAGCCCATCTTTGACAGCAAATGAATGGTCGATAGTGTTTTTTTTATATGGATTCAGTAACACCTTTATTTAGACAATAATATAGTGTTTACCTCGTCTTTTTCTTTTATTGTTAAATTGTGAATTATGTGACAGTGCGGATTACACGCCAGCAATAAGGGATTGATAAGTCACAACTTCTAGTTGTAATCAATTTTGTTATGTAATTAACTTAGCATTCAGTTGCACAAAAATTATTGGTGTACCGATCGAGTCTTAAAAGATAGCAACTCCTTGAGATAGCAATTTAGTTTAGTTTTAAGGGAAAGCAATTTTACTTATCTAACTTTGGGAATCGAAATATTTTTGAAACTAACTAAGGCTTAATAATAATCATTCTTTAGGTACAGTTGGATTGTTTCGCAAGGAAATTATTGGTTCGTATGAAGGTCATAGTCATCTTGTTGACTGGTCGGTTGGGTGCTCGGGTTAATTGTCATGTGTTGGATGGTCAAGTTGATCTCCTAGAGCGTTGATTTTAGCTTGTGTTAGGGGTCCAGTCATGTTTTTGCGCCACCGATGTTTCCAGACTCCTGACGAGGGGATCCTTTCACGCCCTAGTGGATGGAGGCAATTGATAACTTGGCCGAAGTTTGTGCTTCCTGTTGTGGGTGTTTGTCCATTGTAAGCTTTCTATCATCTCTTGGGACAAACGCCTTCATGCGTTTGGCTATGCACCATCGAGGTTCTATTTATTTGGTCGTCGAGGTTGTTGTGTTGGGATGGGGATGTTGTCCCTTATCTTGTAGGCGTGGTCATGTTGTGTTGGGCGGGTAGTCGTTTCTCCTTGTTGTTTTACGCATGTTTCACCAGTTTCTCTTATGCTAGTGTGTGGAGTCATAGTGGTTTGTTTCTTGTTCTGTGGGCGTGGTGCTCACCATCAGATGTGTTGTTTAGCTGTAATCGTTGTTGTTGTCCTGTTTAAAAAAAAAAAAATTGCACCTTCTGCTTCGCTTTTTGTCGTAACGAAGGGATCGTTACAAAATCACACATCCATGACAATGCAGTGTTTGTGAATGGACCACTCTCTCGTCCATGATGTACCTTTGAATAAAATGATGGATCTTTTTCCAACCTTGTCTGGATTCTTTATAAACGAAGATTACCGATAGAGTGAAGTTTTTTGAAAGCCTTTCTGCAAAGTAAAATATTCCCAATGCGATAATAATATACAGTGTTGGTGGATATCATGCACCCCATCAAATACGAATTTTGCATGCTCTTATTCATTGAAAAATATGTCTTCCTTTTATTCAAGGCATGCATGTAGTCCATGCTTTTCAAACAATGTTTTTGACAACATTCACTTGAAATCAATTCTTTTATGGAAATTGATTTAGTGAGAAATTCTTTCCTAGACCTTGTATAACTAGAATGTTTTGGATAGATATAAAAAGGTCCAATCTTGGTCCTAGACACAATGTTTCTTTGCAAGGTCTCCACTATTTCATCATCCTCACTAGAAGGTTTTTCGTTATCACCAAAAGGAGTATCAAGCAAAACATTGTCAGGAGACTGAACTAGAGAATGTTGATCACCTTCATTTGTTGCAGCTTAATGTTTGAGAACATCATCATCAACATAATCATTTGGAGAAAAATAATCATCAACATTATGTCCACTATTGACATAATCATATTCATTGCTTTCAAAATCCCCACTTCAATGAAAATTTCCACCATCTTGCTTAGTGCCTTGAAAACCTTCATCGGTATCTTGAAAACCCTCACTTGGAGGAAAATCAACATCAACATTGTTTCTTTTTAATTTATCACTCAGGAAAGAGTGACCACCAATAGCGTAATCATCTTCGCTACTTTGAAACTTGCCACTTGAAATATATTCTTCATCATCCTCATTACTATCTTCAAAATCCTCACTTGGAGGAAAATCTTCATTATCCTCATCGGTACCCTCAAAATCCTCACTTTGAGGGAAATCATCAGCACCAACATTGTTTCTTTTAAATTCCTCATTCGCGAAAGACTATCCAACATTGTCATAATCATCATCATTGCTTTTAAAGTCCCCACTCGGGGGAAATTCTTCTCCATCCTTATTCATCCCTTGGAAATCCTCACTTGGAGGAAAGTCTTCATTAGTACCTTCAAAATCCTCACTAGGAAGAAAATCATAATCACCAACATTGTTGTATTTAAGTTCTCCACTCAGGGAATTTGGTCCACCATTGTCATAATCATCTTCATTGCTTTTAAAATTTCCACTTGAGGGAATATCTCCATCGTCTTCATTAGTGCCTTGGAAATCTTCATCGGTAGATTCAAACTCTTCACTTGGAGGAAACTTTTCATCCCAATCATTTAAACATTGATCATAGTCTCCACTTTAACCTACATTTTGATTATTTTCATTACTATTAAACTATTGACTAGATTTATCACCATCATATTCCTCCTCTTCATCATCGGTGCCTTCAAAGTCCTCTGATTTAGGACTTTCATGAGGAACATGTTGAATAAAATTTCTTGCACCATGATCAAAATTATGACTAGATGAAAAATACGATGCCTCATTTTCATTATAAACATTCCTATCGCATTTCCTAGTCCCAACAGAAGAGGTATGCAGAGAATTTGTTGATGTCTCAGAAATACAATTTTCTTTATTTGATGAAGCCATCCCTTCTCTCTGAGAACATAGAATGATAGAAATGTTCACTGTCCCTATGAAATTATAATAACATGCATAATGAGCTTTTCCCTCTAAATGCCCCCCCCCCCAAAAAAAAACAAATATAATTTCCCT